>CATIWR010691138.1:0-61292 GCA_949677035.1 Omphalea diandra | reverse complement strand
CATTAATCATATATATATATATATATATATATATATATATATATATATGATTAATGACACCTTTACGCAGAAAGTTTAAAGTCAGAAAGTGAAGAAAGAACATATTTAATCAGTAATTAAATAGTGCATTACAGGCGATCTGTGTACAGATAGAGATTCCTAGTAGAAAGAATGGTAAGTGTTTCTCAACGTGTCATGAAGGATCGTTGAGATGGGAATGGTGTGCATTATCAATTCTTGACACTTAGAATTCTTGGCAAGGACAATTCAGGGTACTCAAACAACTTGTGGCTTCAACTTCCATAATATATGTTGTGCAGAGATTCGGCAGGTGATTTGTTTGCATCCATCTCACCATAATTATGATCTTCATCTGCAATTACATTTCTCACCTGGTCAATGGTTGCAATTTTTGAAATTTCTGTAAGGAGAGGACCCAATTCTGGAGGATACAAATATAACTCTAGAACACAAGATACTAATCATTATTAAAGCTGTTTCAACTCCAGAACACTAGAACACTATCTGCTTGTGACTAAAAATGCTTAGAAGGGAGGGGGACTATCACGACTTGAATTCTTATGAGACCAGCCCCATCATAGCTATCAGCTTACTTCGCACCTGAAATGAGATACCAGAGAAATGCGTGGGATAAGTAATCAGAGTGCTAATATTACCTAGAAGGACTGGATGTTAATTTATTGACTCGTAGTCTCATACAACTGGATGTTAATTTATTGACTCATAGTCTCATACAAATGCTGGAATTTTTTTAGTAAATTGCATCATCTGAATTATACATAGCTATATAGCACATCAGTAGCTTTCTGTTTGTGGCTCAATTAAGTACTTTAAGCAGCATAATCCTGACTTCTGAAATTGAAAACATTGCAGAAACTATTTAGCTTGATGATAATTTAAGGCCAAACTTTATAACTATCAAATAACAAATCTTGCAGAAGATAATAAGATGATCAATTTTTTCAAAAGCGCCAAGTCTAGATCATCCAACAGTCACACAAAGCAATGAAAGAGGAGACAGATCTAATTAAGCACTTGTTTCCACCTAAGATAAGTACAATTCACGTTCCTAGCTAGAAAGGTGTTTTTTCTTGACACTCAAAGAATCCAAGATAGTTTTTAACAACACATAGGACCCTCTTCACATGGATTCACATGGCCATTGTTAATGAACCCTAATTTATTAAGTATATTACCTTGAAATTTGCATACAACATTCCAATGGTAAAAGCAGCAGTGCTCTTGGAGCCCACCTAGCGTTTGATAAATTAAATCTTTGCGATTAAAATAATCTCCAATAGCTTTTCTCCTTTTCCTCTGCACTAGTTCTCTTTCTAAAGTCTAGTATTACCAAAGCTTGTAGTCCTTTTGCATATATTTTGAAAGTCTAACAATAAACCATTAAGTATAATAATTTGACAAGGAATCCAGAAAACAAGCATTAAGAAAGCATGGACCACAAGATAAAGCATAAATTATTTGAATAATAAAGCAAACAAATTAATTTAATAACAGTAATAATGGGGAATCATGCATCAGGAATGGAACTTTGCGAGCATGTTCACTTTCCAAGCCCCTCAATTCTGAAAATATTTATTTGCTGGCTGCACGCACTTGCCATGGAATACACGTTTGCAGCCAGATTAGGTGTCTTTTGACCTAACCCTCGAAAGTTTGTTGCTTCATCTTCGGTTAGAGCTAATCTAATTTTATCTGGTTTGCCAATCATAATGTAGCATATTCGATGCATACGCATTCGGCGCATATATACAATTTCTTAAGTGTATGAGTATTTAATTGATTGATTATTGACTTGTTCATAATTCTGGTGAAATGACCACGACATTATTCCAAATTGTACAAATATAAATGAATATTTTACCAGCTACACGATAACAAGCCTTCTTGAAGGCAACATATAAAAAGAATTGTTAGTTAAACTGAGATCAATTTATAAAGAGCGAGTAATCAAAAGAACATACATTCAAATCTAGTTTTTCTTATTTAATCACATATTCACGTGAATAATTTTATTCAACACCATTTTTTGCTTCAGTTGGCCACTTCCGAATCTTTTTGTTTATCCTATTTCATCTTAGCAATATTTATAAAGTCGAGAACAAGATTTTAATTTCATGGCCAGGCCAAATCATACTTGTCCAAAAGATTTCTAACAAAATTATGGAACCCTTTGCCAATACCAGATTTTATATTTAGTTAAACCCAAGGTCAACTCCTAATAGGATAAAAGACTATTAGAAGGATAATTTATGTTGGTGGTTAAAAATGCATAGCAACTTTGTAGACCTTAAGTCTGAAGGATTATATAATTTCATGTCTAGCTATGTACAGCTACGTTTAACAACCTCTTTTTTTCTTTTTTTTTCATTTCATGATATTTACTGAAAAAGCTTATTGGTTTTACCTGTGTCTCTAATAATCTACAGTAATTAGTTACATAATTCAACCTCTAGGGAACACCAATAGTAAAAAAAACTTAGCCATAGATGATTATGCAACAAACAGGTTTAACAGCACAGCCCCACAAAATAGCACTAAAATGTGAGGGAAAGGATAAATATTTTATGCAGTTACATTTTTTTAACATAACATGAAGAGGTCAAGTAACGTTTGCCTCATTTAACATTATTTTAATGTACTAGCTAGAAGAACTTTGATTGCAGTCCATAATAAGTTATTTACATACATCCACTTGGTAATGAAAAATAGTTTATTTAATTAAAAATTACCCATATGAAGCAAGCTGAGATCATTCAGATCTCTTGACTATGTTGGTTGTATAAATGATTAGGTCACAACTTAATCAAAACCTAATTAGTGGCTTCAGATGTGATAAACATGTATACATATGTGACTTTAATGATCAAGGGTTTGGGTTTCATGAATGGATTAGAATAAATATTTAAGGGATGATATATTTTCTGAGGAAGTAATTGAAAGTCTTGGAACATAAGGCAAGGAAAGAAGAAGAGAATGAGAAGAAGAAAAGAAGTACGGAGAAGGAGAAGAAGATCAGAGCAAGAATTAAAAATGAGGGAAGGAAGCTTTTGAATCTAGGGCTTAACTCAAACTATCAAAAGACCCTTATGAGAAAAATTGACAACATTTGAACTCCTAAAATACGGAATAAATAGTCAATCACTAGGATATTAGTTCAGTTGCACCAGACATACAAGTCTACATGAAAATAATATATAACTTAAACCTGAATTATCCACCCAAAAAAAAAAAGGGACCACCTTCATTGAACATTACTTTGAGAGCTCAAAAGAGAGTAAAATTGCCAGAATGAAATCTAGTTAGCAATAGCCACTAGGTAGATTTCTTGACATGTGGAACATTCCCTCTCCTTGATTCCTATTACCACTTTGAATTCAATCCTCATAAAGTCAATGTTCATCTACACCCCAAAGTATAAAGACCTCTAGACTTTGTTCTTTTTTTCTTCTCATAATATTTGAGGAAACTTTTAACAATCTCATAATGTAAAGAAACTAAAAATATATCCAACAAAAAAATTGTCATCCAAGTAAGTTTATTCTGATAGTACATATGGATGATAAAGTTTCCAAATTTCTTAATCATTTCACTTTTTAATCATTTTATTAGGCAAAGAGAATCGATGTTTAATACATTAAAAACAGAAAACTAAGCAGAACCAAAAAATTAAAAGCTAGAATTAAACATGCTGCTGCTGAACTGAACATGATAGTTATTCAAGGGGTTTGGGGTTTCGTGATTACCTTCCGAAGAGTGGACTAGGCCTGATGAGGGGCACCAGTGATATATATCCAACTTCAAGGGTTATTGTTAGTCTCCAAACGAAAGCTGAAAAATAGACCAAGAAGAAAGAATTAATTAATATAATAATAATAATAATAATTATAATAGTAACTGCAGGATGAACCAATGTGAGAATAAGAAACAGTAAAGTCCAATGATAAATTATGGTATTACATTAAGGTGCCAATATCAAGGAATGTAGGTCCCACTTTTCCAATGGATTGTGTTGACTTTTGGACCCAAATGTTCTGGCGAACAGCCAGCTTCCTTTTAGAAAAACCCCAGTACGCCCTGCCCGGGATTCGGCCGTTATGGATATATGTTCCTTCCAGTCGGATTGGGACGAATACTGCTGACTAATGATCATTAAATTCTTGGTGTTTGATAGGCACTTGAATGTTTCAATTATCACAAAAACAAAAGAATGAATCCAACTAATGAAATTAAGTTGTTTCGTTCCTTAAAAAGTCGGGTATTTTTGTTTACATTCGGTTAAGTTACTAATCAGTTATATAAATTGCTTCGTATATACTGATATTATCCAGTTAGCAAACAAATAGGCTAAGCCAATATCATATAAGGCTTAGCTCGGCCCATCGCACTAACTCACAGAATCAGCGTGATCCATTAATAAAAGAGCAACCAGCTAGCGCGGTTCGGCTAGTCAAAAAATCACACAAGTCTAATCAAACAGTAAATACCAATTTCTTTCAGCAGTAGCACAATCACCCCTATATAAAGGACTCTAGGTATCCTTCATGGATAGGCACTTCTAGGTACCTTGACTGAGTTAACAATTAGAGAGGGTTTCCAGTCAGAAATCGGACCCTCCCTTAACCTTGCTTGTCTTGTAGGTTACCTAGCTGAACCAATCTCCCTTGCCTGAGCAGAGCAGATCACCCAAACCAGGCCATCGGATATCATTGGTACGGTTAGCGTAGACGTACTCCCGAACTTCAGTCACGACTTCTCCTAATAACTCTAAAACCCCTCAAACCAAACACCAACACCATGTCCTAGAAAATACTCTCACCCGAGAACTCCCTAGCTTTACTCCTCCTATGGCAATGGAGTACCGAGCATCTAGCTCCACAGAAACACCAGCCTATGACCCTCAAGCCACAGACAAACTTATGGTCGTCTATGCAGACTTCATAGCAATACTAAAATGCCTTGAGCAGGCCTTGTTACAAAGAGAACCCCAGCTTCCACCCTACCTGGGCCCGCAGGAAATTTGGTGCCAAGTGAATATAGAAATGGGCGCTTGAAAACAGATAATGACATTAGAGAATCTTCATACAAACCATTAGAAAGTCGGGTTGTACGGACAGTGAGTACTTATTGGGACGAGGATATCCTCAAAAAAAGGTCATGGAAGCAATTAGACGAGTTCAAGGCAAAGAGCATTTCGCCATTAACTACCACACCTATGACCACAACCCTCTAGCTGCAAAAGTAAAAGCCAAGCCTATGCCTCACAAGTTCAAATTACTATCGATCGACAATTATAATGACACAACTGACCCCAGAAGTCATTTATACAAGTTTTGATCTAGGATGGAGCTATACAATTGCTCGGATGTCCTACTGTGCAAAATTTTCCCCACCACCCTAAAAAAGGGTTGCTTAGGACTAGCATCAAGATTTGTCCCATAGTTTCATTCACAGCTTTGCCCAGCTCAACCAATATTTCGCGGCCAGATTTGTGTCCACCATACCTCAAATGAAGATTTCCTCAAACTTGCACGAGGTAATCAAGGAAGAAGGAGAATCCTTACAAGATTACTTGGACAAGTTCAACAAGGTGGTCATCCAAATAAACAACGTTAACCATGAGGTGGCAATAAATGTCATGATTTGAAACTGCAAAAACCAGGGACTCTTCAACTCCCTCGGCGTTGATCCGCCAAAAAACTTTTATGAGTTGATGGAGAGAAGTAATAGATTCATCTGCCTAGACGACAACCTGCAGGCCTATTCTCACAGCTCATACAAGAAGAAAGAAGAAAGGGGTTGAATCGAGGCCAAAAATGAAAGAGGCCAAACCAAATAAGGGGGATCACGTTCGGGACCTATCGACCTTAAGGGTGGTTCAGCTCGGTATTACACACTTCTCATAGCTAGTAGAGGGGAAGTTGTGCACTAGATTAAGAGATCAGGCGAGAGAATACACTTCCCCCGACCACTAAAGAGCTCAGCAACTCAGAACACAGACAAATGTTGCAGCTTCTATAGAGACAACGGACATGATATGGAAGAATGTCGAGACTTGAAGAATGAGATTAAAAGGTTGGCCCAGTAGGGCAAGCTAAATCAATTCAAAAAGAGAACAGTCTCAGAAGATAATAGGCATGAACCTTGATAAAGTGACCATAAGGCAATATGCAGGAGTTATCAACGTCATAGCAGAGGGAACAATAGGGAGTAACAGTTCCACTGCTTGAAAGAGACAAGTCCATGAAGTATACTCGGTGAGCGGTAAAGGGAACACAGCCAAGCCCATGTTCTACCTGATCACATTCTCAACAAGAGGCTGAGCGCCCCACATGCAAACGCCTTAGTGGTTTAGGGCCAAATTGAAAGCTACCTAATCAAGCATATCCTTGTAAATGATGACAACTCAGTTAACATGATGACTTTAAAGAGCTCGGACTAGACATGAGCAGGTTGCGCCCGGTCTGAACCCCTTTAACCGGCTTAGGAGGAACTAAAGTTGAAGTGATAGGCTCTGTCAAGCTAAAAATGGAGCTAGGGGACATGGAGACTATCAAGAAGTTCAAAGCCACGTGGATGGTAGTGAATATCTCATTCGCATATAATGCCATCATTGGTAGACCAATTCTCTATGATACAACAACTTGCACTTGCATTCAACACTTAACTATGAAAATTCCCATCGAGCAGGGGGTGACGATTGTCAAAGGAGATCAGAAAGTTGATAGAGAAACCTACATGACCGTCCTTAAAGTAAATCATGCAGTTTTTTTGAACCATTTGACTTCGTCCCAAAGAACACCTTTAGAAATGTAGAACTAACGGCTGAATTAAAGTCTCTACTAATAGGGCAAAACCGAACTTTACACATTGGAATCGAGCTGATTGAACATATTGAAAGGGACATTAGCTTTTGCATATCACAGGAATTGACCACTTGATCATCGTGCACAAGCTCAATGTAGACAACTCAGCTAAACCTGTTAAACAAAAAAAAAAGGGATCACGCACCTCAGTGCCAAAAAGCCATTACCAAGGAAGCATGCAAATTGTTGAATGAGAGATTCATCAGAGAGGTCCAATACCCGGACTAGCTAGCCAATGTGGTGTTACTCAAAAAGCCTAACTGGAAATGGAGGATGTGTGTAGACTTCACTGACCTCAATAAAGCTTGTTCTAAAGATGGCTACCTTCTGGCCAATATTAATCAACTGGTGAATTCCACTACAGGGTATGAGTTGTACAGCTTTATTGATGCCTCAACAGGATACCACCATATCAAAATGTTCGTCCTAGATGAAGAAAAGACTAGTTTTGTCACACATGAAGGTACCTGCTGCTACAAGGTCATGCCTTTCATCCTAAAAAATGTAGAAGCTACCTATCATAAGTTGGTAAATCACATGTTCAAAGACAAAATTGATAAGACAGTAAAAGTGTATGTGGAGGATATAATTGTAAAAAGCCACCGAGCTGAGGCCCATGCAAATGACCTGAGAGAAGCCTTCAAGATATCCAATTAGTGTAACATGAAGCTCAACTAAGAAAAATGTGCCTTTGGAATCTGAGCAGAGAGGGGAATAGAGGCCAACCTAGAGAAAATCAGAGCAATTATCGATACACAACCAATTCTGACATCGGTGAAATATAGAAACTAAATGAAAGAATTACAACTTTGGGGAGTTTCATATCCTAGTTAGCTCAGTGTCGCCTGCCTTTCTACAAGAAGTTGAGAGATCTAAAAAAATTCAAATGGGATGAAGAATACCAAAATGCCTTTGAAGATTTGAAAACCTTCCTCAGTTGCCCTCAGCAAGACAAACCTTTGTTCATGTACATGGCAGCAACAAAAGAAACTATAACCTTAGAACTGGTCATAGAAGAAGAGGGTACGCAAAAACCAATATACTATGTCAGCAGTCTTAAAAGAAACCGAGCTGAATTACCCTCTGTTAGAAAAGCTAGCGTATGCACTAGTCAGTTTGGCAATGAAGTCAAGACATTACTTCTAAGCCCACACAGTTGTGGTCTGAACAAATCAACCCCTACGAAAAGTCATGTAGAAGACAAAAACCTCAGGAATAGTGGTTGAGTGAGCAGTTAAACTATGATAATTCGACATCAGATTTAAGCCAATGCAAGCAATAAAGGTTCAAGCTCTAGTAGACTTCATAGCCAAACTGATGGGGTAGAGCAGAGAGCAGGGCAAATCGATGAGGAAATTGAATGGAAGTTGCATGTCAATGGGGCTTCAAGCTCCAAAGGAAGGGGAGCATGAATGGTTTTACAAGGCCCACACAAAATCATCAGCAAGTATGTTGTAAAGCTAAAGTTTTGAGCTACAAACAATGTTGCGGAATATAAAACCTTAATCACAGGACTACAAGTGGCGAAGGAACTCTGAGCTGAAAACATTACCATCTACAGTGACTCCAGGCTTATAACTCAATGACTCGTTTGCCAACACACCATTACATTGGCTAGATATACAGAGCACGCCAAGCAACTCCTGACAAACATTGAAACTAAAGGGGAAAATTGGAGGATAAAACAAATCCTACATGACTATAACGAAGAAGCAGATGTCTTAGCAAAGTTGGCGGCCTCCCCCCAGGCCACCCTACTTGAAGGAGTGTTGGTAAAAGAAAGAACACATCCGAACGTCCTCCAAATGATGCACATAACTATTATAGCGAAAGAAGAAAAATGGATGAACCCGTTGATTAAATACTTGAAATACCGACACTTGCTAACAAAACCAAAAAAGCCTCAAACTGCTATTCACAAAGCTGTAAACTTTTAAGAAGAGGATGACATCCATCACAAAAAATCTTACAGCCAACCTTAGCTCAGATATGTCTCCTTAGAAGACGGAGATTATGTATTGAGGGAAATCCATCAAGGCATGTGCGGAGCCCGTAAAGCAGCAACAACCCTAGCTCAAAAAGCAGTATTATTTGGATAATATTGGCCTTCCATGATTAAAGATGCCAAACAATTTGTGCAAAAGTGCAACGCTTGTTAAAGGCACACCATCATCCCTTGGAAGCCTGCGACAGATCAACAACCCATTGACTCGGCCTGACCTTTCTACCAGTGGAGAATAGACATCCTCGACACGTTCCTCCAAAGCAATACAAAAGAATTTTGTGGTAGTAGCCATTAACCACTTCACCAGGTGGCCCAAGGCCGAGACCCTTGCCATTATCACCTCAACAAAAATTCTAGACTTCCTCAAAAAGAGCATAATTTACAGGTTTGGCATACCCCAAACCCTCATCTCAGACAATGGGAAACAATTTGACAGCAAGCAATTCAAATCCTACTGTGTCAAGCTAGCCATTGATCTCCAATTCACTTTGGTAGCCCGCCCGCAAACCAACAGTATGACAGAGGTAACTAATAGAACTATTTTGTAGGGACTCAAGAAAAGATTGGACGATGCTGAAGGTACTTGGGCAGAACAGCTCAACCACATCCTTTAAGCTTTCTTGACCACCCCAACAACTGCGGCATGCCAAACACCATACTTCTTAGCATATGGCACTGAGGCAGTGGTACCTGTGAAGATAGAACTCCCATCATCTAGAGTCCTCCATCACTAATCCGAGCAAAATGAAAAAGAGCACCACATTAATTTAAGCCTCCTAAATAGTAGAAGAGAAGATTTTGTCATCCAAATAGTAGCATACCAGCAAAAAGTGGCTCAGTTTCACAATAGGAGGGTCAAAGCTCAAGTTGCGAGGAAACCTTGTACTCAGAAGAACTGACAAAGCCTGAGGAGAAACAGGTGTGAGCAAGCTATGCGCTAACTAGGAAGGCCCCTACAGAATCCTTAAGGTAGTCTAACCAGCAACATATAAGTTGGAGACCATGGAAGGCAAGCCTGTACCACGTACATGGAATGTAGGAGCTCTAAAAAAATACTTTGTCTAAACAACCCTTGGGGCTCCTGCAAAACAGCTCGAGTTGTGCCTCAACCTTATAGCATATATCGAAGATTAATAAAAAGTTCTCACTCTATTATTTAGTGAACTTGTCTCTATTAGACAAAATATGTATCGAGCTAATCTACCTCGTACATCAAGATACAAGAAAATCTACATCATACAAAACATGTACCGGGCCAATCTATCTCGTACATCATAATAAAAGACAATCTACATCATACAAAATATGTACCGAGTTAATCTACCTCATACATCACGATAAAAAAAAAAAATCTATGTCATATAAAGTATATATCGAGCTAATCTATCTCATATATCAGGACAAAAAAGAAAATCTACATCATACAAAACATGTACCGATCTAATCTACCTCATACATCACAATAAAAAAGAGAATCTATACGAAGCGTATACCGAGTTAATCTACCTCGAACGTCGCAACAAAGAAAACTCGACACTAAATCTAGCATGCTCACTAAACTACACCAGCTGTCGCTATCTGCATATAACAGAGTAAGACAAACAACCAACCGTTGAGCATAGTACTAAAATATAACAACCTGGAGAATAATACCTTGAGCGAATGCATATTCATCCATGCCACCAGTTGCCTATTAGTCAGCGACTCAAACCTCTCCTCCTCCTTCGGAAAAGCACATAGATGAGCCATGGTTTTAACCATAATTTTGTGATTAAGACTGCCATCATACTTCTCGTACAAATGAGGCCGAGGATCGGGGCAACGACTTAAACATTGAGGAACAGCAAATGACTCCTCGTCAGAGTCAACCTACACTAGTCTGACCTGCAGTTTCTTTGGTAGAGGACCAGACCCCCTCACTTGCTCCGCAGGCTCAGACTGAGCAGTGATGCCTACCATTAACTTGGCAAATCTCGGCGGGGACAGCTGCCACACTTGAGGCAACCCTTTTCCGGCTATTAGTTTACTTCACTTGGCCCCCTCTCCTTCTCTCTTCCTATGCGGCCTTTTGGTGCTCTATCTTTGCACTTCTTTAAGATCCATCTCTGCAAAACATGAAGATATTAATATCATCAGTTAACGTGATAGAGAGCTAATAACGCGCCATACCAGTCAGCTCGAACAAGGAATAGTGCTTGTTTATCAGCTAGGTTGGATCAATATAATCATCCCCCTGGATCATTTCCACTATAGCCGCCTCCCATTTGTACACATCAACGCCTACGATCCATTCGACCTTCCTCATCCATTTTGAAAGGAATGGAACCCCCTCAGCATAAGTAACCACAAAGTACTTGTGCTTCCACCTTTTTATGGACGAAGGAAAATTAGTAAAGAGCCTTATGGCTGGCCAAGTTGACATATGGCAGTGGTCTTTCCCAGCTCGAATAGTAAGCAAGTAAACATGCCTGAAGACGCCGAGCGTAAACGACAATCTCTTCTCATGGGTCAACAATAACATCCCCACTAATATTCAGAGGGTGTTCGGACTAAGCTGCGATAGAGCCATATTATACGTGGCAAACACCCGCTAAAGAGATTCAAGAATCGGCAACTGAAGACCAACCTTCAAATCCTCTTCATACAACATGAACTGGTTCGGCTCTAACTCTAAAACACCCTAAGATCAGGTCCGGGCACTCTAAGGTCGAACTCGCACATAATCTTATGCATCTGACGAATCCTAGCAAGATCCAGCTCGGTAAGCCTACTGGCAATCTTTGTTACCGAGGGGTTCTGCTTGCGAATCTGTAAGGGTACGGGTTGTTGAACCGTTTCTACTAGTTCGACTTTGCTAGCCCCAACCCCTTCACCTTGGCCACTTGGCCCAATACCATCTCTTGTTCGCCGCTCTCCTGGAGAAACCCTCCCCTCCCACCCACCGCTTCTCCACCTAAAGTGGAGCCCAAATTACCCGACCCGAGGGTAGTGTCAAATCCTCAAAAAATCCCTCAAAAACAGAAGGTTCGTCCTTCAAACCAATAACCATCGAAGCAGAGCAAATGAAAAAGAAGAAGAAAAGAAAAGAAAGCTGAGAAGAAACCTCCAAGAATGACTACCCAAGCAAAGTGAATGAAAACTTCTTGCCAGAAGACAATAGAGCTCCAACAGCAGGAAAAATCGTGAAACAAAAAAGAAAGTCGCAAAATGGGGGAAAAGGGAAAAAAGAGGACCCCCATTTATAGTCCCTTAAGATTGGAGATGAAAAGACAGAGTTAGATGAGTTGTCGCCTCATCAAACAGCTCATATCAAATCAATCGTAACACAAAGATCAGAGAAGCTAATCAGACAACGTGTGGCTACACTAACCGCCACAACGCCTCAATTTTCAAGTTCAAAAATCAAATTCCCCTCCCAAATATCAGCAGCTCAAGTCACTGCAATCACCTCTAATATTAGCTCGGCCATATCAAAACCAGTCGCCTAACACTTACATTGAACCGAGACGCAAGCAGACTCAGACTAGGGGGGAAATCTGATACTACCCATAAAACAAAGGCTTTAGGAGTCCTGCACCATAAAACAATAGCAACTTATTTTATGCTTATATTTAATTTTTCAGCCAATGAGTTTCTGGACAATTTGATTGGTAGAAGCATAAAATCCATTAGTAATAATCAAGTACTAGGATCAGTCTATAAAATCAAGAAATAAAGTGAATACTTCAATACCAGACAATTACAAAATTCTTGTTTAGTTTCCACTACTTAGCAGCTCAATGACTCACATAAGTCTAATAGCATATATTATCAAACTCTAATGGCAAGACATCTGTTTAAAACTAATTGAATATGGAAGAAAAAAAATTAAAGCCAGTACCTCAATGAAGGCTGCACCCACAAAAAGAACCCTGACAGTATCTAAACAGAAGAAATAAGAACGAGTGCCATCAGATCGCATGTACTCTTGCAACCCCACTCTTTTCTCAGGCTCAAAATGCAGCATGGCTATGTCATAGAGCCCTAAGTTTCATCAAACTGAGCATTTGTCACCAAGTACAGGAAATACAAATGCAATGGGTGTATTAGTTATTAGACACTTGGCACCCTTCAATTAGTAAATTAATGGTTTATGTGTTATTACCATAATCCCTAAATAAGAGCAGCCCACAGGGCTTCAATACAGAAAAGCACTCCAAGAGGGCTGTCGGAATTCTTTTGAGTGGCACTGCTGATAGTGTGAATACCTGGCATAATATGCAAGGAAGTAATTCAATATAGTTTTCTACATCATCTAAAGAATTCAAAAGGCTAATTGTGCACAAGATGAAAAGTCCTATCTTCTTTCTTTATTCTTTTAAGTAACATTGATGATATATGCCATTAAGAATTCAAAAGACTCTAATTGTGCACAAGATTAAAAAAGAAAAAAAATAGACATTTCTCTCTTTATTTTTTTGAGTAGCATTGATGATATAGGCCATTGATGCATGAGACTCAGTACATCCGGTGGTGATCACCATACTAGAGGAACACAGATAATTTCAGAAGTGAAAAATAATAGGATGACTACTTCCAGATAAAAAGAGAATGAAAAAATGAAAAAAACTCTATTTTCCCAAGCAAAGCCCATGACTGCACATGAACTTCAGCTTCATCATGCAAAGTTGCTAAAACTGAAGGGGCTTTTTTTTAAAAAAAAAAAAAAAGAGTGACATTTCGAGAAATGAAAGCAATTATGCAAATAGAACACGGTGGAATCTTCGCATCAAGACATAATTCACAATCTCCTGATTTTGTGTCCTCAAATCAGATACTTAATGGAGAACAAGTGTTTTATCTCATAATGTTAAAACAGATTAATGTCCTTTTCTTTTACCATGTCTCAAAGTTTTTAAGGATCATATAGCTGTCTACACTTGATCGATGTATATTCCCAAAATATTATGTGCTGTCTACACTTGATCGATGTATATTCCCGAAAAATTATGTCAGGTAGTAATTGATTTGCTTAAGTGTCAAAGTGGGTGCTTGGAAATTGAGATTAGCAAAAAGAATAAAGCATACCTACCAAGGTAACAAAATCAACCCCACCAATGCAACTGCCACCACCTCCTGAACCATTCACATTCACATTCACATTCACATTCATTGTCTGTTTAATATCTGACAAGGAACCACAAAATTCCCAAATGTACTCATGCTTAACAAATAACAACTCATTTTAACAAAAGAAGAATAAAATAAAGAAAACAGCAAACCTGACGAGAAACATTCTTCTTGTTGAATTCGCGGGAAATTGAGTTGGCAAGAATCGCAAAATAACCACTTAGGAAAACCAATGGAAGCGAAATCAGCACAGAAAGGCATAAAAGGATGTCTGACAGAGACTATATCAGTAGCATTATGTTCGATCTCTTTGGCCTTGTCGAGTGTCTGAGTGGTGCAGTCACACTCGTAAACGACGGCGTTTTTGTTCCCACTAAAGACGAAGAAGAGTGGCATTATTTACTATTCTGGGCCTAGAATGATATGATAATGAGATCAGAACCGTGCCGGAGGATTGGAATTACAGAACTGCCACTGCCACAACCAACGTCCAAAGCCCTAGAACACGAAAATAATTCTGGAAACTCCTTTAGTAGGTATCTTCTCTCCTGCACTTACCCATTTCCCCATTTTCTTTAATTAAATTTTTTTTAAAAAAAAAAAAGCAGTATCATATTAATTATAATAAAAAATTAATTAACATTGAAGAATTTTCCGGAGGAGTGGCGGATGTGGAATGAAACCTTGATTTTGTTCCTCTGCTTTTGGTGGTTGTTTTTTGTGGATTGAAAGGGAGAAGATGCTATTGATAGGAAGGGTTGGTTTCTATTTCTTGTTTTAGTGTTTCCCATTGGAAGTCTTTGGAGAAGTAATCTGCTTGTATTTCTTATTCATGTTTGCGCATTCTTTGCTTTGCGTTCATGGGATTGGAGGAACGTGGTGGTGGTGGTGATTGCGATGGCGGAGGCGGAGACATTAAAAGCCCACATCTGTCTTTGATTTTGGGCTCGTTCAGCCGTCAAAGCTGAAGGCGTCTAAGCCCAACCAAGAGCAAACAATTTTCCTTTCTTTTTATTGTTATTTTTTAAAATTTCATTCTCTCTATATTTTTTTTTAAAAAAAATTTATTTAAATCTTAATTTACCGTTATCTATCAAACTATTTTACGTCATTTTTAAAATTTTTGGTCATTAAAATTTAATTGCGATGCATCCCTCTCTTTCCTCTCTTGCCTTTCAGACCCTGCATGGGTAAGCAAAAATAATTCTAGCTCTCTCGTGCGTGATAAGTAGCTTCTACTTTCAGCTCCAACTGGAAATTGCTATACAGATGCTGTTATTTCTGATATTAGATCATATCTTAGGGTTCTCTCTCATATTTCTACTGTTTATGCGCGTAGGGATGCAATTTGTGTAGCTAATTGGTTAGCTGAGTATACCAGATTAGCCTCACGTCCTCCTAATTGGTTTCATGATGTTCCTAATCCCCTCTATGATCTCCTTTGAATTGATTGCTCTATGGCTTCTGTTCCTTCCAAAAATATTTTTAAAACAAAAAAATCAAAACCAATAATAATTTTAAGGCCGCAGCTGTTAATCGCCACTTCTCCGGACCACCAGGGTCCTAGAAGCTGACATCAACAACTAATGTTTTCCTACGTATGTCAAATAAAGCTATGCATTATGGGGCATGTTCCCTTGAAGTTACTGTTCTTCCAAGCCATCACTTTGAACCTTGATTACAGTGACTGCCCTTTCTTCCTTGTGAATACAGAATTTCTTCTGCTTCACATAAGTAAGAAGCTGCAGCAGCAGAAAAGATATTACCAAGAAGTTTATAATACACTACTCCACACTTCAAGACCAGGTCAACTATAAGCCAACAACACTCCAAAGGTCATTAGTTCAGGAAAGCGATCCAAGGTCAAAACAGCTGGTCTGGCTGTGTTACTTCCATTTTACAGAACCATATTTATGTTTCCCTCTGTATCAGATAAACAATTGACTAGTTTCACATAAAGTTATATTCCATTCTATCAAGTTCTATTCATGGAGCTTAAAGAACGAAGTGGTTAGTAAAAGGTGGAAAGTCTACATTTTGTACATCATCAAGTATAAATGCTTTAAAAGTTTCCCAGATAAGATGACTAAGACCCAAAAAGATATTTCCATAAATCAATGCCTGATTATATTCATAAGTTGCTCTTCACAACCCTTCACCTGCCCTTTGCAGAGCTCTTCGAAGCTCATCAGCTAGCCCTTGTAAAAGAACAGGTTTTCTTATAACTCCATTCATACCCAGCTGTAGGCATCTCTCCCAAACATGATCCTCAGCACTTGCTGTCAGAGCTATAATCAATGGCCAATTTCGACTTCGAAACTTGCGGATTCTTGTCGCTACTTCAAAGCCATCCATTTCTGGCATCTGGAGATCCAAAATAACTACTCCAAATGAATTTTCGGAAGAACTAACCGCAGCAAGGCATTCAAAGCCTGATGAAACAGCAGTCACATCACAACCTAGCTTCTCAAGCAGCTTCTTGGTCACAGTCCTGTTTATATCATCATCATCAGCAAGTATAACCCGACACCCTCTGAACAAAGAATTGGAATTTGGTTGTTCTGAGGAAGTTCCAAAGATGACTCTGCCATATGATCGGATTTGAAACCTGAGAACCAGAGTCATGCTTTGTGCAAAACCCATAGAGTTCTGAGAAATCCAAATATTACCTTGCATCATCTGCAGAAATGAAATTATTTTAATTATGTCAAAATGAATGGAGTATAAACAAAGTATCAGCAGGTAAAATAATGAAAACGATGATGATGGCATTCATATCCCAACAATATTGAAATTTATAGATTTAATTTGGATAAACCCAAGAACTATGAAACTTAACAGTTCTCATTCAGAAGAAAGGAGGGGTTTTCCTATATGATTAAGCAATACAAAATGAGAGTAAAACTGATTTACTATGCTTAGTAGATGCATAAAATAGTATAAAGCTTGAATGCCTCATTAAATCCTACTCTGACTTTAATTTCAAACAAATCCCTGCTGGAATTTGAGGTACTCTGAATGAAGGAATAAGTTTAATTTCATTTAATCAGTCTTTTTCTTTAGAAGGTATCAGATTGTCTAAAAGAATATTAGATGTTAAACATATTTTTATTCTATAGCATTATTTAGTCTCTTTATTCATAAGGACTTTTATTAATTTTTTTGGGCCTTGCCTTTAGGCTAGCTGCTAGCATAAGGATAGGAACGAATTTTCACTAAAACAGTACCAACTTCTAAACTAAAAAATGCTAGTTTAAGGTCTGGGGTAAATAAGCCTGCTCGGACTGGCCTAGAGACATGACATTTAAGGCAAAGCCCAGGAACCCCTTATGACATCAACCCCAAAAGCAAAAGCTTCTGACAAGATGACTAATCAGTCAACCAGTGTAAACAAAACAATCATGTACTGCAAACTAACAAGATGAAAATGCCATAAAAATTGTCTCTTAATCAAACAAGACCTATTTGTTTCATGCTAGGAGGACAGAGATTACTTCTATTTTCTGATGTTGAACTAGCAGAAAAAGGCATCCATGATAAAGTTCATGTATTTCCCATGACAACAAATCATTTGATCGCAATCAATTTCTTAAAGGCATGGAAATTAGACATTGCGAACCATTCTTTCATAAATTTTACTCACTGTCTTTTATATGAAACAAAAATATTCATCTCCAGATGTTGCTAAACAAAATGGTAATATTTGATTCCAGGGGCGCTAGTTAAGTTACCAATAGTGCAACAACTTTGAAAGAACAGCATCAACAAGAAAGAAAGAAATAATAGACGACATTATAGAGAGCTCACCTGCACAAGCTTTTTGCACATGCTGAAGCTCAAGCCTTCCTTGACTTCATCACTGTTTTGCCTCCTGCCAGATGAATGTGTAGTTGAGACTGATCCGTCTGACAAAGAACTTCCCTCCCTCATCTCAATCTCAAACTTTATGCACACATACTCCTCCGGAGCATTTGCTTTCCACGCCCCCAACATTTTATCATTCTTGCTCTCACTAACATTCTCTGAAAAAACCCGAAATATGACGGTTCCACCTCTATCGTAGATGTTCAATAGATATCCAACCATATGCAGAATCACTTGAAAAGCTCTCCGTTCATCCCCTATCACTAAATAAGGCAAAGAACTCTCAACAACAATTTCAAAACCAAAACCTTCATACACACAAAGACACTTAGCAAGGCAAGAAGCCTCCTTGATCATAGAATGTAATCGAAAAGGCCTCATATCTAATGGGAATCTTCCATTATCTTTTGCTGAAATTTCCATCACATCATTAATCAAAGTTGAAAGAACATTGCTAGTTTTCACCAAAGTATCAATAATAATCCTCTGTTGAGAGTTTATGTTCTCATCTTGAAACATTGAAAGCAGGCCCAATATTGAGTGCATTGGCCTCGTCATCCCATGACTCATTACTTTCTGAAATGAGTTCCTTGCTTGGCTTGCCATCATCGCATTCTTCTTGGCTTGCTGCAATGCACAATTTTGCTCGCTCAACTTCTCCCTCATCAACTGAGATTCTTCAAGAACTGAAGCATGAGATAAAGCCACAGCCACCTGATCAGCAACGACTTCCACTATTTCCATTTCCTCATTGCTCCAATCCCGAGAATTCATACTTGGAAGAACCAAAACCAGGATAGCATAGCAAGTATCCACTAGTTTGGGAGTGCCCCCTTTGAAATTTGAAACCTGAAGCATTGGCATCCTGATAGCAGCCACAGCACCTGCCTCTTCAGAACCACCACCACTTGCAAGCCCAAGTTCAGAATTTGGCCTCAAAATCTTCACACCCTTGGCACTTTTAATCTCTAACACGTCTGGATCATTGATGGGAACAGAAAGGTGATAAGAACTTGGTTTCAACTCGTGGGTGAGATTCATCTCGGTTCTACTTTCATTTGGCATCCATACAGCACAATTGTGCAAATTCAGTGTCTTAGAAAGCTCAACCAAAGTCGTATACAATATGGTATGCTTATCTAGCGACTTCCTGATTTCACGAGTTAGCATTCGGACATGCAAACTAGCTTCCTTTTGCTTCTTCATTATACCGACTTCTTGATCTAATTCCAATACATTTTGTTTCAAGAAAAGCTCTCTCACTTTCCATTTGAGAAGAAGAGGAATCAAAGTCAAAAGGGTTATGGCAGTTGCACATGAAACCAAAGCAGTAAGGAATTTGGCAATGGTGAGGGCCACCGTCCATTGAAATGCGTGAGGCCCATAATAAGTCCACCCATTGAGCAAATGTGTCAATCCACAAAGTACTATAAATGCTATAAACTGAAGGAGGACCCATTTAAATGGAAAATTTGAGCAGCTAACAAAGTAAAGGAGTTCAATAGGAATTGAAAAATAGGCTACTGCAATCAAGAAATCACTGACCTTCTGACACTCCAGAATGCTATGTATGCTCCACAAACCCTCATCATCGCAGTTAAAATTCATGAACTCATTATCAATAGCAGAGACCGAGATCATAAAATATGCTATGAGAACAAATCCAGGACCTAATGCTCTTAACATTGCGCCCAAATCAACACCTAGTCGACACGTTCTTGTCTCAGTCTTGCAATCCCCTTACATACTACAATTCATATGGTAATAGAAAAATATATTAAAGACTACTTGTTCCACGGCCTTACAAACCCAATATTATTGCAAAAACCACACGTAGTTCAAGATCTATTATTCAGTAAGAAATGACAATAATATCAGCTGGGATTCAAGATCTTAAACATCCACCTGCCTGTAAATCCTTAATTCCTCAAAACTTCTCTCGTTTTCCCACTATAAAAAGCTAGTCGTTATCCACCAACATTTCTTTTCTATTTCCCATTGCTTTTTTCTGTACTTTCCTTATATTTACACCATAAAACAACCCCAGAACAACAAAAAAAAAAAAAAAATGAAAAAAACAAATTAGAGAAAGATAAAATGTCCACAAGAAAAGGGTAGCTGAAAAGAACACAACTTGTGTCTCCCGTGCGCCAAAACGACCAAAAAGAAAAATCCCAAGCTTTATCAATCTCCAATACCAAAACTAAATTTTTTAGATTCTTGATGAACTTACCTTCCCACTTAAATTATCCCCAGAAAAGGAAAAGCCAGTTTTCCAATAATACATATGGAAAACCACCAAAGAAACAAAACCCACTTAGAAGAAAAAAAGACCAACAGATTAATAGTGCATGAACCTAGAAGAAGAAGAAAGATTTCTATACATGTATTAAAGAAGAGATCTTCATTAAATAAAAACGCGTATCTATCTCTCCTTCCTTGTTCTAAGGGAAAGTACAGAGAAGAAAGACAGAAGCGAGTCTGAAACTGCCGATTTTGAGGGGTTTAAGAAAGTGGGACCTACAGTGTGTATGTGAAGAGAACCTAGACACTCTCTTTTGTCTCAGACCCATAAAATATCATATTACCCAATTTTTTTATTATTACTTTATAACTTATTTATATCATATGCTAGCTAGTGTATATATACTATCCGTTTCCCTTTTCTTTTTCTTTTTTTTTAAATAATTATTAGGATCATTCTCAATAAATAAATAAGTGGATGCATCAACCAATCATAGTGAAGCATCAAAATTTTAAATTTAGCAAAAAACGAAAGAATATAAATATTATTATATCTATATTATTTTATTTTTGCACATTATTTTTATTATTTATAAATAATAATAATTAATTTGCAGAATATAAATATTATTATCTTAATTTTTTTATTATATTTTATATATTAATTTGCTAAAAAATATTAAATTTTAATATTTTTATTTAAAAAATAATCTTTTTAATATAAAATTTATATTATATTAAAATGATTACTCCCTTAATTCTATAATAAGAGTCAATTTTTAGTTTTACACAAAAATTAAGAAACTATTCCTTCTTTATCAAAATATTCGGCAAAATTTTTTTTATACATAGATTAAGAAAATTAGTTAATTATAATTATTTTGCATATTTATTACTAAAATACTCCATTAATCTAGTAGACAAGATAGTAAAAATAAAAGTAATATATTCAAATAAAATGATATTGAAACTTCAATTTATTTATTAAATATATAAATTTAAAGTAAAAAATTAGTGGTAATAATTTATTATAAATGAGAATATTTATGTAACTAATAAGGGTATTATAGACATTTATTTAATTAACTATCATCCTACAAAGGCAAGAAAACAAAATTTTGAGACAAACTAAAAATGAAATTTTGTCAAATATTTTGGGATGAAGAGAGTATTAATTAGGCTACATTTTAGAAAAAAATGACTAAATTATCATTTTTTATAAAAAAAATACTTAAATTAAATACATTAATTATATTTAATGAGGATAATGATAGAATTGAAAAAAATAATTAAAATTTTATTGATATTCCAAAGTGACATATATTATGGAATAAAAAACTTTTCAAAAAAGCGACAATTATTATGTAACAGAGAGAATATTTTATTATAATTAATTTTAATTGTATTAAATACTTTTAAAAATTTTAAAAGAAATATTTTACACATAATTAAAATTTGTTTAATGTAATTTTTGAAGCCAAAATTATATAAATGTATGTATTTAATAATTGATTGCCCACTAAATAAAGATGGTTTAGGCTAAGATCTCTTGGACATAATGATACTTAGCATTGGGACCACAAGATTAAGCTATGCGATTTTCTTCTTCTTGTCATTTTCTATTTTCATGCCATGATAAGGCATCTATTGATTTTATGTTTTCAAGTGTTTTAAATAATTTTGATTAGAAAAATAAAAAATTTGATGAATAAAACTAATATTTTATGATAATATTTGGGGATTTAATTTTTGAGTTCTTAGAAAATATAAGAAGTATTTAGTATACATACTTTCCTTTTTAGAGAAAGAATAATAATTAATAGATGATTTTTATTGTATTTAGAATTTAAAATAATAATAATAATGAGTGAGATTGAATATGTTAAAGGAGTTTTCATAATTGGTCCGTTAAAAAAAAAAAATGGTCCATCAAAGTTCAAATCCTTTGATCGGGAAGATCGATTAAGATCTAAAATCAAAGTGGAAAAAAAAATAAAAATAAAACAATTGCATGGGCAATGATTTGAAATGCAAATATAAATATAGAATAGGGAGATGCACATTCTTCCATATGCCCGCCGTTGGATGGTCCAAATATTTGGCGTAGATGTCAAGGCACCTGTGGCCAATGCTACCGCTCTAACCACTGACGTTGCAATGCCGACCATTGCCCGAAAGCATGGTCGTTAAGGGGGAGAAAAAGGTCCCGTAACAGATGAGAATAGGTTCCAAAAGTTCAGTTTACTAATTCAACCAGTTCGATTTTTATTTTTATTTTAACAAATTTTAATTTTTAATTCAGTTTTAAGTTTTCATATTAAAAAAAAAAAAACTATTGATGAACTGATATATATATATATATATATATATATATATATATATATATATATATAATGTATTATATTTTTTGATTAGTTTTTAAATCTCCAAATTAATGATTTATACACTCCTAGTTGATTTTTTTATTTGAAAATTTATGAACTAAAATTAATAGATAGATTTAAAATGATACACATAGTTCAATTGATTAAATAGTAAACATTTAATGATAGTTACATATTGACTTATCTAAAGTGACTCAATTTTAAAATTAAAAGAGTTTGTATTAAAGTTATCAAACTTGATTCAACCTAGTTTGTTAAATCGATCTTTTAGTCAGATCAATTAATTTTTTAAATTTATTTTTGAATTAATATAGATATAATTAAATATCTATAACTTTAATATAGATATTAATATAGATATAATTAAATATTAGTATACATGCATTTTAATGTACATATAGTTCAATATTAATACATATGACTTCAATATATATATATATATATTTCAATATCAATATACATATATGTAAAACCAAATGTACATGTGATAACTCCATATCTGTGATATAATTTGTGAAATCAAGGGTGGAGATATTCCTATAGAATATTATATTATAAACAAATTAGTCGTAAAATTAGATCCTACATAATAATAATAATAATAATAATAATAATAATACTCCTTCGGTTGAAAAAAAATGTAATATTTATTTTTCACATTAAAATATATCTAATATTTTGCCAACTTATAATTTATAACACATTTTTTCATCTATACTCTCGGCCATATTTAATGAAAAATAAATGTACTTTATTAAATTTAATAATTAATAAAAGTAAATAAAAAAAATTAATTATAAATATTTTTGATTCAATGAGAATAGACATGCATTTTGAAACATTTCAAAAAAGAAATACTAATGAACAATCTTTTTAAGATAGAGGAAGTATCATCTATAATTAGATTATATACCAAACACAATAATATCAATGCTAATTAAGCCGGCACACGTGTTATATATATATATATATATATCGGTTGCTGCCAAATGACTTCGTACTTAGCTCTTAATACTAATTTCACTTCACTCCAATAAAATAAAACTTTTACAACAAAAAAAAAATCATAAAAAAGAAAATAACTTGTAATTCAGCTTTAAGATTAGAACAAGAGCCCATCTTTTCATATCAAGTACTTGCTGTTTGGAAACTATACCAAAGGTTAAACTAATGAGTCAGCTAATCAAGTTGTCTTTTCTTCATGCTTTTCTGACTAAGCAAACCTATTGTAATTCCTGCCACAAATGTGTGATCAAGGCCACAAGTCCACACTCCACAAACAACCACTGCCACATGGTGGTGTCAAGTCAAAAGTTGAATTTATCATAGCAATCCACCAAACAAGATTTTGACTTCCCAGCTCTAAGATGCAAATGCTGAAGGACAGCATATGTTCCATAGTACTACAGCTCAACCAGATAACATTAGATCTTCCATTTCTTGAGGAAGAAGACAATACTTCACACAACATGCTGTAAAAGTTGCATCATTCACTCCTTCCTTAAATGGGAGTTATCCATCAAACCTCAATTCTACATAAATATGAATCAAACAGCTACTACCGAATGCAAACACAACGTGATCTATGGAAAGAAGAATATATTCAATGTTATGCACAGTCATAGACCTAGAAATTATTAAGACCAACACTTCTAACTTGGGAGCATATTTAAGAAGCATAATTAACAAGGAGTTCGGTGTGCAAGTAATCTGTACAGATATACCATGGTACACTCCACAACTGGTGAAAAAAGTTGTACATGTATTTCTCTAGTCAAAGTACCTGTGTCATCTACAGACAGATGGAAAACAGTGTTTCAAAGCCCAAAACTAATCTCTAGTCTGGAAGTTGCTCGTAATCCCCATTTTCAGGAGATTGGTGTGCTCCATGACCTGTTCTTCCTGAAAAGAAAAGGTTGAATGTCAGTCTCCCTCTCACTTTCTGTCCCTCCCTTTGCCCTCTCTCACTTTCCATCCCTCCCTCCCTTCCCCATCGGTCACTTTCTTACAGAAAATATACCTGTGAATTCATAACCGACATTGACTCTAGCATCTGGACCGCTCCTCCAATCTGTGGGCCTTGAAGGTGCCATATGCATACCCCGAGGATGAATCATGAAAGGATTTCCAGATGATTCAACTGGAGAACGGAAGCCAATATCTGATATTGATGCCCCCCCAACTGGTGAAGGCAACTTGCTGGTAGATGCATCAATTTTTACACCAGCGCTAATGTCTTTCTTGTTGTCAAGCATAAATGTACCAACAATAACCTGCAGATAACTGAATAGTGAATGCCAAATCATGGACAGTTAGGGACAAGGAATTTCCATGATCAGGATTCTCTCTCATGCGTGTTCACATGAATGATTGCCCTTGTTCATAGGATGTTTCCAAAATCACACAACAGATTTTTGTTTAAGGCAACTATATAAAAGAAATACCTGAACAGGTCCACCAGCAGTTAGGGGTCCTCCAACTCCTCCTCCAATGATCTGTCCATCTGCATTAGATAGACATATACTAAGCCCACCCGTTATCCCTCCAATATCAGTGCGCACATAAGATCCAGATAGTGAAATGATCTCAAACCGACCCTGATGTACAAATATGCAGAAAAATAAACAGTAATTAATTAAAACCATACTTAGATTTGTGAATATGTTTTCCGGAACAAACAATTTAATCAGATGAAGTTTAGATCGATCCATGCAAATCATTAACCAAGAAAAAGCACTACAGAGGCCATTTTTGGTCACAAACCAACATGTTGAACTTTCAATTCTTAGAGAACTACAAAGCAATCTTGTATGCCACTTCGATCAATATATTCAATGCAAATAATCATTTACTATATTTCTCGAAGTTCTACAATGAAATAATCATTTAATACTGAAACTTCTCAAAAGTTCTATGGTAAAATAATCCTGTTTCGCATATCATCCATCTGACACCAAGAGCAAACCTTGTTATCTTCAAAATGTTACAAAAATTACTGTTACACTATTTTTCCCACTTGTCTAGTAGCCATGGATCACTGATACGTGAGCTGCTTGACATATCTGACTTTATATATCCAAAGAATATTCCCAACGAATTTTACTTTCAGGAGTGTCAAATGTAACTAAGTTCCTCACAACTTGTTTATCAGACTCAAGTCATCACAGAATATGACCATGGTTTAGTTAATTCCTAGCAGATCATCAGTGCTCCTGCCACATAATGTATCCTAATGCTAATGTAACTATTTCTAAAATATTCACAATTAAGCAGGACCTCATTTTTGCTAGGCTTGCTCTGGGCATTTCAATTTCCTTTTTTCTCCTAGTATACCCGAATCAATATGTTGTTCTGTGTTACCTACAACCATATTTCCAGTAAACTATTAATCATGAAACAGAAAAAACAGAAAACAGAAGCCATACATAAGGAGCAGACATTGACAAGCTTAAAAAAAAGAAAATAATATATAAATTGTGCATCTTGTTAATATGATTATTTTTGTCCAATTTCATATAATCACATCTACCTGAAAATCTTACAAGTCTGAAATTTATAAGGTGAATGCGCTCATTTATAATTACCTCATACATAATGCTGCCTCCTGAAGTTGCTGGCTGACGTACGGATGCATTTGAGATTGAACCAGATGCAGATAAAATACACATCTCACGCTTACTCTGCTTCATGAACAGAATAAGTTTCTGAGCTACATCCTGTTGAGCAATCACATATTATGTTACTGTGCTGAGGAATTAGCCTCAGTTATTATCATGACTGATGACTAAAAGACCAGTCAAATGAATGCACAAAATAGATTTCTTTTATTTGCAACATTTTAACATTGTAACATCTAGCGAGCACAACCATCCATTATGAAAACAAAAGAGCGTAGCCATTTAAGAAAGCAGAGCACAAGGAGGAATATGAAAATGTACAGGAAAGGAGAGGGAGAGAATTGACGTTAGCAAAGAAAAATATAAATTGCAAGATGGATTTAAAGAAAAAAAAGGGTAACTTTGAAGTGTAAACAGCCTACAATCGAAATTATCCCTAAATCCTAATAATAAGAAAGTTTAGCTTCAGTCATAGACACCATAAATGCGGATTTCCCAATTATCCATTAACAAATGACATTTGCTATCCTTTCAATCTGGTACATAAGTAGATAATAAAAGTTTCGCATATAAAAGTTTCCCAATTATTTGCATCTTCATCTGAAAGGATGTGACACAATAAAATATGCTTGGAAGGAGAGATTTTGTAACTTCAACTGGCAGATCATAGAAGATGGCAGACCCATAAAAGGAAAATTAAATATCAAAATCCACCCATTTGAGAGATACATGAATAAACTTAGATTTTATAACATGGTCATAATCTTCCACATCCACTGGTCATTATCCACCATTACAGTACACCATTCGCCCTTCTCAAAAATTCTTCAGCTGCAGACCTTTTCAATCAGCCATTGATATAAAACATATCCAGAGAATCTATCTTCTTAAATATCAAGTGGCAAAGAAGTCATCTTCTAGCAGTATAGTAGATGGTAGGAATGATCCAAGTCAAATAGTCATAACATTTAGTAATATAAAAACATAGGAAAACATTGTAAACCTGATGAATTCATTAGCAGTAAATATTGTCAATAAAATTGTATTCTCATCCAAAAAATTTTAAATTGGATGATATATCATTCACAATTGCATATCCACTCTTAAACAATCTATTCACATAATAAGAAGTGTTGTATTGTAAAATAAACAGTTAATGAATTAATGAATCCAAATTATTCTTCATTTAGCAATTGGATTTCAATCAGTCAATTCCATCACTGATGTGATTAAACATGGAAAATAAATAATATGTTGCCATGTCATGAATAATGGGAAATACATAATGATTG
The DNA here is from genome assembly GCA_949677035.1 of Omphalea diandra. Taxonomy (NCBI): domain Eukaryota; kingdom Viridiplantae; phylum Streptophyta; class Magnoliopsida; order Malpighiales; family Euphorbiaceae; genus Omphalea; species Omphalea diandra. Next base: position 33,872 of record CATIWR010691138.1, on the reverse strand, counting down.
GTTCTTTAAATTTCATTTTTCTGAAAACCAAGTCTAGTCAGCCTATCTCAAAATAGCAGGTCAAATATACCAAATACATGTTTTCTTAAAAGGGTCCGGGAAGACATGAAGAAAAGGATGCAATGCATATCTGTTAAAGGCTCCTAGCTGATTATCAGCAACAAAAACAGTATCATCAAAGATTGGCAAATTTCCATACCTCACCAATAGATACATTGATAACATGCGGAGTAAAACCTTGCCCTGCATTGCCTGCAACGATCGATTAGAAGGGGGAAAGTATAAGTACCCTAACCTATAACAGTAAACTCAGTTGAAAACCAAGAAAACAGACGTATTTTATCAGAAATATACATATATCTATATATATATACACACACACACACAAAAGCAAATAAGGAATATAGACACTATTTACAGGCATAAACACTCAAAAGTCGAATGATAAAATCAGGTCATAAGAAATAAAGTTCTTAATCAACTAATGCTATGTAGAGGAGCTGCGACTGACAAAAAAAGAAAACCATCAAAGCTCATTAACTGGAAAGGAAACAATTAATCCAATCATCAGCTTCAAAATTAAGTTCAGCAGTAACCAGTCTTTTAAAAGGAAATAGAGATTAACAAAGCTCTGGCAACAAACCTCATCATTAGTAGATCAACCAAATTCAACTGATACAAATTGAAAGGTGCTACCATTTAAAGCCTGACGATAGTACAATCAATTCATTTTCACTACAAGTAAACCAAAGAGGCATGCATTTAATTTCATGGTCCTCTCAGACTTTAGGCATCCATCAAAATATAGAACATACATCTTAATTTGTTTTTTATTAGATGGAACTGTCCAAGTCATTCTACAGTGATATAATGTATATTGCTTTAAATTTTATGCCAGCAAAAGCCCTTAACCAAAAGCAAACATGCATGACATATTAAACAAATTCCAGATAAACGATGCATAATATACTTTAAATTGTAATAGAAGCAAATAAACTGGGCAGGAATATAATTCCCAAGTGAAAATTTGATTTTTCTTCCTTTCATTTTTTAAAGGAAAAGCTTAAACCACAGAATGCAAGGAAACAACTTTTTCACTTAGTAGACCTAAGTAGAATGATAGGGAACCAAACTGTCAACAAGTTAATGCATTCCTAGCAGAATTTCAGAAATATGATAATCTATGAAACAAGCAAAACTTTGAGAACTGCTGGAGACTGATATAACTAACATTCCAAGAATCTTACTATAAACTAACTAATGTAACCCATGAAAAGAAAATTCCAAACACAACCACACACTAAATACAACAATAAATCCCTCATAAGCCCAATTAATGAAAATTTAAACAACCAATGGATGATCTATACTGTTGCAGTCACCAAAGCTCACGAAGGATGCAAAATAAAGGACCCAAAAAAACAAGGTAATTTTCTAGAAAATCCTAATAAATTCCATTAGATCAAGCATGGACAGTCTTTCTAAAAAAAGTACTAACTAGTTCACACAAAAAGAAAATTAGGACTCACATCCAGTGCATATAAAATGCTTTAGAAATATCAATATTTGTAACAAACCTCCTCCTACTACTAACTCTCTCTCTCTTTCTCACTCACTCACACACACGCAAATGTTGAGCAAATCATCAATAAACAACATTCAGAATGGAATATTAAAAAATGAATCTGCCACAAAGATATGCACCAGCACAAGCATTAACAAGAATTACAATGAAGGAAACAGCAATCACAGTAAAACGACCAAAATAAATATATTTGCTTAATGATCCACCCTCACCAGAGGTACCATAAATGTGCAAGAAAACTCCCCATAAATTTTCAAAATTCACTATACCAACAAAAGTGAATGACTGCAATAATATCTCTAATACCAATGAGACAGGATTTCCTCCAACATATAAAATTTAAATCTAGACACAAATGCAAATACACGGAAGGATATATATGTGGAAAAGACCAAGTCGATATTGAAAAAAAAAAAAAGGGGTTTACATGGAATGTACCAAACTCGTTACAATAAGTAACATAAAAAACTCTCACCAAACTATAAGAATTTTACTTGTAAACCTACAGAATCCCAAAAAATAAAAAAATCAATCAAGCTGAATCCTCCATCAAAAGTAAATGTTAAAGCTTAAAACGAAGGTCTTTCAAAGACCAATACAAGAGAGCAACACATGAAAAATAAACGTGTACGCTCCCACTATTATAAAATTCTGTGACTAACGAAAAAAGATGAGTAGAAAGACGAAAGCCATGCAAACCCTTAAAACACAAAATTCGAACCCAATTCCACAAATTTACTAACCAAAATCCATAAAGATAGAAAAAATTTTTTACAATCAATCAATCACAAACACAACATTCACTAATCCAAACACAATAATTAAACAAATTAAAAGGAAGCAAAAATGAGATACGCAAATAAAAAAAAAAAACCCTAAAAATGAAGCGAAATTAAGAAAAAACCAGCTAGACTGACCAAGAGCAATCATCTGCTGCGACTTTCTTGAAGAACCAGAGTAGGATGGGGACGAAGCGGCTTCTCTCTTCTGCTTAGCGGTGGCAGAATTGGAAGAAGACGACGCCGTTTTCTTCGCTGCAAGGGCTTGCTCCGGCGTCCCATACTTCCTCGGCCTGCCTCGCTTCCTCCTCGAAGGCTCCACCGGCGCAGTGGAGACAGCGGCCGAGGACGGCCCGACGGAGTGAGGGTACACCATGTGCGGGCCTCCGCTGCCGTCGGGGGTGGAATTTGGAGGCGGCGGGGGAAGGCCATTGGTGGGTGACGTGGAGGAGGCTGTGGTGGCGGTTGTGAAGTAGGAGCCGAAGTGGTGATGTTGGGTTTCGTTAGGTTCCATTTTGTATAGAAAGGAAGAGAAGAGAATTGTTGTTGAGATATTATTTTATTTTATTTTATTTTATTCTTTTTGTGATTTTTTTGAATTTTATTTTGCGATTTTTTTAGGGTTTTTGGTTCTTGCGAAGAGGGACTAATTGTCAGCCGTTGGATTAAGGTTGTGAGGTGATTTTTGACTTGCTTGGTTTGTTAAAGGGCTTGGGTTTCATATGTAGTCATTGTGAGCCGTTGGATTACTGGCTTCTGTTTCTCATGACTCAATTTTGACTGTCCAGCTATTTTTCGTCTCTCCCTTTTAAAAAAAATAGTATTATTTTATTTTTTTTTTTGGGATATCGGATGAAATTTGGAGTTTTGCTGTCCACTTGGGTTTTGGATTGGATATTTTGGGAGATGAACGGAATACCCAGTTACCCGGTTAATCTACCCAAGAACCCTTCCATGATTATGAACCATAACTTCTAACTTTTTTTCAAGTTGCTGACTGAAATGTACTCATTGGGCCAATTTCTGCACTAAAGTTTGAAGCTTTAAAAGTTGTAAGAGCTACCAACGAGTGAATGTTAAAGTTCAAATTTCACCTATGAAACTTCCACATGTTTGCGTCCATATTTATTTAACAAAATATCTCACACTAGTGTCTTGTGTCGTGCTGATTTTTTTTTTTTTAAATTAGTTTTCTAATTTTAAATTTAATAGCTAAAAAGTCACACAACAATTTAATCCATTTGTATATCATCAAGGTACGTTATTGTGTATTTATATTTATGGGCATAAAGTCGAGTCAAGTTTTTTTAATCTTTAAACTTATTTAGTTATTATTATATAACTAAACTCAAACTTGAATTCTGTTTTTACTAAATCTTTATCTAATATTTAAGTTTAAGATTAGTCAAATTTGATTGTATAGAACTTGAATTTCTTATCGAGTTCATCATTAATAAATATTTAATTTGCTTTATATTAATAATTGTAACTTTATAAGTACATCTAATAGCTTAGTTCTAATTAAATAAAATAAAATGAGATTTTTTTATACAAAAAAAAAAAACCTCCCTCTCAAACTATTTATAATCATATGAAATCACATTCCTCATTTTTTTCTCCTTATCAAGTTATTTGTTAATCAATTTTTTTATATTTATTATTCTATAATATTTATTTTATACTTGGTGATAAAATTATATGTTATATTAACCATATTAAATAATATAAATATTATACATATTTACTATATATATTATATTTATATTAATTATAATTTATTATATTAATATTATATACTAAAACTATTGTTTTTCAAAACCTAAAGTTGATTGATTGATAAACTAATATCACGTGTAAATATATGCAAACTAATTTTAAAGGAGCTCTATGATGAACATATTCATGAATATGTTCACCAACATTAGTGAGCCAAGCTCATACATTTCATATTTATTCATTTATTAATTGAGTTTTAAATTTTTTATTCAAATATGAATTTTGAAAAGCAAACATAAATGAGTTTTTATCAAACTCATTCACTAACTATTCACCGAGTGTGCTTATAGCTTGCACTCTTATTTGTGTTTATGTCTATGCAACATAAAATCTCATCCATGACTTTTTTTTTTTTTTTTTAAAGCAAAATGCATTATGAGACCCCTAAACTTAACATATTTATGTTATTGCGTCTACGTACGTTAGTTCATATACATTGAGCCATTGAATCATTATTTTTTTTTTTTATTACTTTAAATATTTTGATAATAAAAAAGTGAAATTGTCGATAAATTTATAGATAACTGTTTACCATATAAAGAAATTACATTTTGTTTCAAGATATAGGAAATAAATTCCTCCGAGCATTCAGTTCAAAGTTCATCCTTTGGTGCCTCCCTGTTCGTGGTTTCTGTGTTGGACGTGACATTATGCGTGTTCTTAAGTTCCTCCAACTGCAATAGAACATAAAATATATAAAAAGCAACAATGTGAAAACGAAGCTGATGGGTGGCAACAGATTGAGCATCAGTAAGATGGCTACCTAGCTACTTACAATAACCCCTTGTAAGACTCAAGAAATACCTTGGACCAACAATCATGAATTCATTTCTGAGCATGAACAAGATGGCTACCCGGTTTAATTAATGTATTAACGTTTTGAGTGATTCATGCTTCATGCCCTTATCAGCAGTTTATTGACAGACTCCTCTAGCAAAATTTACAATCAAGCATAAGAAAACTAGGACTAAAACAAGGAATTGAATGGATTTCGAAACACTTAACTAGATTGGTATTAAGCTTAATTGAGTTAAAATCCATGGACTATTGAAGAATGTGAACTTGACATCATCAAGGAATCAACAAGGTTTATGATACCTTAGTTAGAAACTCATGTCCATTACAATATGTCAAGGTAAATGGTAGCTTATTTAAGAACAAAATGCAAGTTTATAATGGATCTCACCTCTTTGCAAGCTTCTTGGTGTGTTGCCAAAAGATCATTGTACTTTATTTGCAAATCTGACATTTCTGCTTGCAGCTTTTCATACTCGGACAAACTCGGACCACCTAATTTTTGTTGAACAAATCTGTAAAAATGAACATATGTTTAGCTAACCCATATTGCATGCAGTGGTTTCTGATTCACATTGATAAACAATCACATGGCCGTCAACCAAGCATAAAAAAGGCCCAATCAGAAGCTGATATGATATGGTTGAAGAAACATGGAGGGCAAAGCAAGAAAAATGAGTTTTAATTTATTTGATTCAACTGAGTCTTCTTAAGAATTCTTTAATTTGAGACGTAATTGATTTATGTGTCTTTAATTTAAGATCTTATTGAGTACCCAATCAAGCAAATATATATCAACTAAGCCAATCAAGACTCAACATGTCTACCTAAAAGCTTATGAAATTCCTCTCCAAAAAAAAAAAAAAAAAAAAGGCTGATCTGAAAGACAAATTATGAGGTCCAAAGACAACATATCAAGTTTCAATTGGCTTGATTGATCAACCTGAGAAAAACTTAGAATTTCTTTGACATGTGCAAAGTCCTTACTTCTGTTGTTGTCATAGGAAAAATTTCAAAGGAAAATCTTTCCCAAATACAATTAAAGAACTTATCTTTTACTCAAATTGGATGAGCATATATCCTCTAAATGTCTATCTACAGCTGGATGCCCTTGAAAGGGACTTGATGGGAACATAAAATTGGCATATTTTCAATTGAGGGATATAACATAACACTATGAAAATGATTCCTACCCAATTCGACATTATAGTTTTATCTGTCAATTCAGATATCCAAAGAATGAAATGAACACTTACTCAAGGGCAGAGGAAGGTTTCTCATTTTGCTCATACAATGCAACCAGAACTACAGTTAAAAAGAAATAGAAAAAAGATCACGAAGAGACCAAAATTCTTCGAAAGAGAGTAACAAAATTTAGAAAGAAAACAAGAAGAAAGGAAGAAAAGAATGAATGAGAGCAGAAGCACTGGATTGAAACCTCTAGTAAGAGCATCAAGAACTCCACTGGATTCGAGATACTTCCTGAAAGCTTCTTTCTTTGCCTCTTTTTCCTATTATATTACATATCAAATGGAAATGGGTAGTGATGGATATTTTTAAAATGCAAGATCTCGATATTAGCAAGTAGTAATCTAACCTAATAACAAGAAAGTAGAGTCTCTGCATCAAAAACTAAATGGGAAGTTATATATACAAATGTAGATGTAAAGGATTTATTACCTCTTTGTATCGCATCATGATATGCTTGCTTCTGCTTCTGCCTTTCCTGTTGTTCCTCACGGGGTTTCAATCCATTGATAATAATAGTTGAACTTCCAACTGTTGAGCCCACCGTCCTGAACAGTGGAAGATCAGTTTAGAAACATGGCCCAAGACTGCCTATGCACAAACATGTTTTCTCTTTTGATGCCGATCATTTTTACTTTTCTTTAATTTATAAACAAATTATTAAAAAACCCTTCCAAATAAAATTACAGAAAAAAGAAAAAATATTATTTTTTTAAAAAAAATTTAATCCGATCACTAATACTATGGAATCATTGATAAAAAAAAAAAGAAAAAAAATTATACAAAATAACTCGTATATTCATATTATTGCACTTTGAAATATATTAAAATTCTCATAATAATTTAAAGTGAGATTAAATTTTATTAGCATATATGGTCAAAACATACTACTATTATTAAAAACATGTGATAATGGATCATTTACGTTTAAATTATTTTGAAATTCCAATTGAGCTTAAATTTTAATTTAAAAAATAAAAATTTCATTTATTTTTTATAAAAAATATATTTAAAGAACAATTAGATATAATTTTAATTATTCGTTAAAATATTTTTAAAAAACATATTTGTTATTTTTAATTATTCTTCATACATTCAAAAAATATATTTTCTAAAAATTCCCCTATTATATCTTTAAAGAATAATTAAATAAATACTTAACTATTTAAAAAACATATTTTTAAGTATTATTAAAAATATATCTTTTATTTAAAATATCTATTTTAATTTTTCTTAAAACATATATATTCAAAAAATATTTTTCAATTTTAAATTATTCTTTAAATATTTTAAAAAAATATTTGAAAAATTTTATTAAAATTTAAACTCATTTGGACATCTCAAAAAATATTAATGGCCTAAAATGATACTCCTAAAACTTTAATGGTGTTATTTGTTTAGACCACGTATATCGAGTTCAGGTATCAAATTATCGCAAAAAATTTCAAAGTCTCAATTTATAAAAATATAATATTTTCTTGAAAAACATGACTTCTGTGCAAAGTAAAACAATCATGGCACAGAGGAAGGGAAATGTTTAGATTAGGCGTCTGGAATGGGTTGGTGGGTTTGGAGGCCAATTGCTGCAACTCATTTGTTTCCCTAATGTAAGGAGACTCATCGCAAGTACTCTTCTCTTGCAAGACTTTGCTTGAGATTTGGGATCAGTTCAAGCCTTGTAAAGTGAATCAATAACATTTACATTTAACATTATGAATTTTTAATAAATCTCTCCACAAATCCATGGCATGGGCCATATATTTTGCAAGTATGTAATGAAATATAAATTAGCATCAATATAAATATAATAATAATAATAACAGATCCTACTTGTGTTGTGGGTTTGGTTCAACCTCTTCTCAATGCCATTGTACACAGCTTAAGAATCAAAGATGCAATGCTAAATGAAAACCATCACCTCTTTAAAACACCAATGATAAATACCAATTAAACCGATTCAGCATATATGGTGTCATGACTATACCACTACACTAAGGGCTCAGATGTGGGCAAACGAAGAAAAAGATGTAGATATTCAGAGAGAATGTCGCTTCAATCCTTCATGATGACAGCCATATAGAAACTATCAAAATAGGAAGCATCATTAGCAAACCATAATTCACCAAGCAATCAACATCTTCAATCCTTTCCAACATGCTGTTGACTGTAATCCACATTCGTGTAAAAGGGCAAAGCTGCTTCTGCAGAATTTATCTCACATTTAGACACCGCATGCATACAGAACTCTGTACATGTTACTATAAAAAAGATACAAGGGAATACCTCCTTCAAATCACTATGTTGATCCTGAATATTTGAATTTATCAAGGTCCTTCTATCACCATGTTGAACTGACTTCTCTAAATATGCCATAATTTTCAATCTATCAATGTTCTTTCGTTGATGGGCTCTATAAGCAGAATCAGTATGCATGGTTTCCATGACAGAACCAAAAAAGTTTGTCACAGGCACCTGTATGAGAGAGAGCAACAGAGTGCAAAAATTAGTTGGCGAAAGTTGCTAATCCTCACAAAATCAAAAACTGAAGGTACGCAACTTCTGGTTTAGCAATTCAATACCTGCTCTAAACGTCGTTGATATAGATCAGTTCGGTAATATGCAGTGGACATTAGTGTATTTGGATCATATGAAGAAAAGAGACTGCGAAATAAAGAACCCAAAAATTGAGTTCATCACAAATGTACTGCTATGACAGAACAAAAACGCTTGAAAATGAATCCTTTTCCCAACTAATACAATGACCAGTAGATATACACAAATCTGTCTCTACACACACATCATAGAACATTTTACAGATAGTATCAGCAATAACAGATTGGCTCTTTCTAGGATTGCAAGCAATACTGTATAATGATTCTAGCTACAGATAGACCAGGGAAAGGAATAACAGAACAATCCACAATGAGCAGCAAATAAACCATGAGGAAATGAGCACATAACATAGAGTACAGTTTAAAGATAAAGGATGTTGCACACCATAAAGCAAGAATAAATATGCTATCAGTTATTCAATTTAGCTGTATTAAATTAAGTCATTCATACATACCTGCTCAATGAGGCATTGTCATACATATTTAGACTTTCAAAAAATGCAAGGGTGTAGAATGTAAAACGATCCACAACAGAAACACCAACCTGTACAATAAAACAACAGAAAATGAAATTTTAGCAATATGAAATGCATAGCATCCAAGGCCTACACACAATTAAAGGGAGCAAAGAATGGGAAACACCCTCAATCAACACTTACATTAGAATCCAAGTGATGAGAGTATGAGTTCTCTCCTTTCATGCTGCTTCCAATGGCCAAAATGCCAGGTGAGTGAAGCTGAAAAGCAAAATATCCCTATATTAAAATGAAATTTACTCTAGGATAGAGTATATATTTGTCTCCATCCATGAGTGGAAGGCATGAGCTTCCTCAATCAGAAAACATGGTTTCCTAATTAATTTTCATTTTCCATCGAGAAGGTCATAATGAACTATACAAGTCCAAAATGAAATAAGTTAATTGACATTACAGCTAAAATCTATGCATAAACTAATCTTAGAGAAAGTACCCCCAAAAAAAAAAGTTAAGACTTGGCATAATATTTGTAAAAATCATCCTATATGCAAGCAGATGAAGTACCTGATTGAATAGAGTGGCAGCTTGACAAGTATCCACCATTATCAACAACTCCTTGAACCTAGATTTTTCATATTAACCGCAATTGTGAGCTCTATAGTGATCACAAAATATCAACATTAATAGAAAATGAACAGAAATAATCACCTAAATATTCCAAATATTATTCTATATACTTTATTTTGATGAAAAAGATCCTATCAAAGTTCATTAGTTTGATGCCCATTTATGTCTCCAATAGAGAGATGCAACAATATCACATGCAAGCAAGATGATAGAACAAGAAATAACTGTAGCATCTGAAACCAGTTTCATTTATTTCATAAGGGACCTATACAAGTTCTTCAAAGGTCAGACTTAGTAAGCACAAGGTTAAAAAGTGATCAGACCTATGCTTTTCCATCATTTGCTTCACAGCATCAGCTAAGTCGTGACTTTGCAGCTCTTCAGAGTCCTGGAATTTTAAGAATTCATCTCCCCCATGTCCCGTCATATACAGGAGAATGTGACTTCCTTCATCACTTAAAAGACGCTTTGATCTTGGAACAGCAGCTGCATGGCGTCCAGTTAAAACCCGCAAAAAATTTTCGACTGTCACTTCATAGCCTCGATAATCTACCTGAGTGATTGCAGCTAAACAAAATCAGAGTCTCTCAAGGAAAACACAATCTTGAAAACCTATCAACTATCATTTAATTCCAAAAAAGAAAGTTTAGGACGAAAAATATTTTATTAACAACAAAAACATCCAACAAGATGAGATGCTATAATCTAATCTAGTCATCGCCCATTATATGAATAAGCTATGAAAAATATAAAATTTAACAAGTCATAATGCAATTAACCCTGGCTCATACAAAAATATGAGTGCATAAAGAAGATTTTCAAAGAAACAAAAGGCTTTCACTGCATTACCTGATCTTCATCCACAAGGTATCAAATACAAAAGACTTCCTAGGCATGTTAATGTGGTCTCTGGATCACACTGTAAGTGAATTTTATTGTTTACAACAATGTAAATCTTTTAAATTGTTCAAACAATTGAATCATTCCAAGATTCAGCATATTTAAATCATACTTCCAACAATTGATTTGTGTTCTAATCTAAGGCCTTTAATCCTAACAAGAGATTTCTAAAAAATTTGGTTATGACACCAAAATCCAAAATAATGCCTAAATCTTTATTTGTCAGATGCAATAGTAATGTAGGATGCACATGACTTGTGCACATAAACACTGAAGAAATATCCCATTGTTAAATGGTTGCCATCAGTATATGACCCAACAATCGGTACAGATTACATAGGCAGCTTGAAAAGGGTATAAAAGTCTAATGGAGACCCATAACTGACCTCAACGTTATCTCCATACAAGTTAAGTCTGTGATTCTCATTGTTGAAGACTTGAGCAGGGTACTTATTCCTAGAATTGCAAGCCATATCATCTGCCAACATAAGTATTATCCTCTCATCAGGTATTCCTAGTCGTTTAACAGTCCTGCCAGAAAAGAACACATCATGCAGGAAAAGAAATGGGAAAGTTGGTCAAAGAAACAAATTCAAGTGCTTACCTATACAAAGATAAAGTATTAGCCATATGCCTGTAATTAAACCTGAACAAACAGAACCAAAATCGAATTAACCTAACATCTTCATTAAAACAATAATAAACATATAAACAAACAGAAAACCCCCAAAAATCACGAAAAGAAAAACCAAAGTCCTAGCAAATTGAAGCAATTAAGAAGAAAGAAGGAAACTATAACAAATGTGTATTGAGTTAATTACCAGAAGCGAGAGGTGCAGACCAAGACAGCCCAGTTGTTGGTGTGCATGGTGGTGTAAGTTGAAGAGGAAGCCATTGAATTGCAGAAAAGGTTGCAACCCAGAAGCAATAATTGTAACACCAACCAAACCACCATTTTAGAATTGTAAATCTGGAAGCCCATGATATTGGATTCAATTTTACTCCTTTTTAGCGGCAACTTTGTCCAGATTCTTCCTCCTTTGTTTCCTCAGAACTAGCAACATAAAAAATGACCCAAATGAGAATAATCCCATATCCATTTCTAGCTGTCCAAATGTAAGCTCATACACATTTACTTGGTTATACAAAGTAACAAAGTTCTGAACTTTATCATGAATGCTGAACAGTATATCAAATTTAATAGCCCTTTAATCCCGAAAAGGGGAAAAAAATTGATAAAGAAAGAGACATTGAATTACTGATACAAAAAAGCACATCTGAGGAATACTCACATGCAGTTATTAATCAAAGTAGGTACCCAGGAATTAGTTGTTCTCAATCTGAAGTCGATGAATCCGCCTCTCATAAAAGAAAGAAAAGAGATTGCTGTGGGTGAGCGAATGCTTAATGATTAAGCGAAATGGGTGCGGGAATTGTTTTGGTGGATTTTTTTTATTCTTGATTTCATGGGTTATTGATTTAAAAGAGGAACGATTTTTTGTTGTTTCATTGATTTTTATTTTTATTTTTAAAAAATTTTTAGGTTTCTTTTTTTAAAAAAATTTAATTATTTAAAAAAAAATTAGTATTTTGTCTTATTCCTCTAAAAATTGAATTAAGTTGGTTCTAGAATTAATAATTTTATCCTTAAAAGGCCAAAATAAATAATTAATTTTTGCTTGAATATCGAAAAATAGTTTGAACCCCAAAATGAGAAGATTTTATTTTACTTTCATCAGGAGAATATTTTTTAAAAAAATGTCTACAAATTTTAGTACCTAAAATAGAAAAAATAATTATTATTATTACATTTAATTGAGACAAAAAAAAGAGGTGCGGTGTCTACTTGGGCTTAAAAAAGACTTCATTTTGGGTGAAGATTGAACGGATTTAAAAAGTACAGGGGCGAAATTGAGCTCTTGTTCTTAAAATAATTGGTTCTGCTATGTCTTTTGCCCGCATGAATTGGATGGCCTCTTTCTTCAAACTGAGAAAAAAAGGACTGACAGTAACATTTTCATGAGAAAAAAAATATATATATATATGCTTTTGATTTATTTCTTTTCTCACCTTCCTAACAAAAAATGATGAGCTACTCGCACAACAGAACATAAAAAGTTTCATTACATCAGAAAGGGAGAAAAGGCATCCTTTTCTATAAAAGCAAGACTACATATCTATTACCATTAACAAAGAAGGAAGAGTTCAAAGGACTGTCTAATGTAATGCAAAATCAGTGGTAAACAACTCCTTGCATTGCACTGTGACTTTCACATCTTTCTTGTGATCATCGGGTTTAATCTGAACGTGGCAACAAGAAACTAAATCCTGAGTTTTCGCGAATAAGGGGTGGCGGTTCGATGTCTGATATGTCGATTTGTTCCATTGACTTGGACAAGTCATCCACTGAAAATGGAATGCTGCAACAGGAAAATGTTTGACTTGAAAAAAAAATATCATATGGAAAAGAAACAAGACAAAAGAAAATGAAGTACATGAAGGAGATATTGTACCTTGAATCATCATCCAACAAGAAAGAACTACTAACTGCATTGTTCGAATCTTCGGTCATCAACACCCTCATATTGGATATCACCTAGAAAATGTAAACCATTCATACTGGATGTAACCTAGAAAAAGATGACTCTTTTGTGTAATGGCATTGGTAGAAAAGCTTACATCTGAGGACAAACTGTGTGTCCCATACTTGTCATCCCAGTACATTGTGCTAATACGATATAGCTGTTGTATGCTGAGAACCTGCAAAAAGAAAATTGATAATAATTTGGTTATGACATAATCAAAATGATCACTAGGAATATTAAGTAGCTTGATGTCCGGTGATACGCATTACTCACCGGGCACAGGTCATGGCTTATTTCGTCCAATGTTTTCTTTGGTTTTTGATGTATGACCTGCGACACGAGACAATAAATTTCCATGATGATGTTGTTTTTCATCATTCACTGTCATAACATGTTATAGGGGAGGAATCAGGAGATTAATAAAGCATGAAGGATACCAGAAACCCAATAGCTTGTCTGATATGCTTAAGCTCATCCCAGGATGAACCGGCATACTGCATTCAAAATTTTTAGTAAGTAAATATTTATGTTACAAGCTAAACTGTAATGAGATTGGATGAATTACCTCATCTGTTGCCTTGTAACACCAGTGTTCCAATTCAGCCAATCCAGCTTTAACGTATTCACCATTACTAAATGAACAACACTCTCGCCTCAATAGAAGACTGCAAAACAAGACAGGGGTGGGAGATTGTAAGCAAATCAGTAAGCAAATTGTTTTCGTCACTGCATATATGCAACTGAAAAAAGGAGCATAGATTGAATACCTGTTAAACAGTTGAACATTGATGAAGGAAAATATTTGTGTGAACACCTTACGAACTAAAAATGGGGGAACCTAGAAAAGAAATCATACAAAATGGTGAGGTGAGAAATATATCATCATTCACTGAGGTTTTTCACATAATGCGCAGAACGATTATCTGAATTAAATGAAAGTTCAGAATATAAATGGAAGTGGCAGTGAAATGAAAGAACAGAGAGGTCCTCTTGAGCAACTCAGAAAAAGAATTTCAGGGAAAAGAAAATGAAATGGTGAAGAAGGCTAATTACTTTTATAGACCCTCATGAGATCATTTCTCGTTTATCGCTTGATTATAAAAACAATGGAGGAAAAGCAAGTTGGATAGAAATGCAAGTTGCACACTTGCAGTCAATCCCTATAATACTAGTGGGACAGAAAGCATTAAGCTAAGTTGAAGAAACAAAAGTGAGATCTTACTTACATGATTTGCTTTCAAAGTGTTCAAGAAATTTCCAAGGCTCTTCACAATCCCTTGCCAGTGAGCAATCAAGGTTTGCTGGGCTGCAGTATTAGCAACTGAACGCACTCCCTTGACTAAGCTTGCTCTGGATGTTCTTGGAGCCTATATCAAACATATTTCAAATAGAAAGTTACCTAAGTACTTGAAAAAAAGTAATTATATCTATTCATAGAATAATAACAGTTTAATATAACAACTGAGCAAGTCTTGTAAATATTATATATAGTATACCTGAATACACAATCCAAGCAAAGGTGAAATTTCTTTCTTCAGATTATCTCTTATCATTCCATAAATTTTTTCTACATACGCTGTAAGCTGCTGTTTGAAAAGCAAAGCCGGGTACTTGGCTTCAACTTGACGCAAACTATCCACTCCCCCATTGATTCCACCATTGATCAAGGAAAGATTGACTCCTTGTGGAGCTCCACGGAAACTCTATACAAAGGTAAAAGCAAAAACCTGAATTAGTTAAAGAAATAAAATTTGCTATTGGCATTCCGTGATTCAACAAGATAATTATCCTCACCTGTGTCATTCTTCCAAACAGAGTAGCTGATGATGATCGGCGACGTTGTGGAGCCATTCCTGCTGCACCACTTGCCTTCAATGTGCGCTGAAGTAGCAGGAGAAGTGTTGATGCATTGGATAACCAATATGCCAATACATCATTGTTATCCTGGGTCTGATATCCAAGTTGCAATAATATCAACTTCTGAGTAGGAGTAAGACAAAGTAGAAGATGTTAATGCTAGCATGCAAGATGTTGCATTTCAAACCTCGATAGCATGACCTATGGTCTGAATTATCCGATCAAAGACACTAGTCCTCTCAACTTCAAACGATCTCCATTGCAGAAGACATTTGTATATGATACAGGCAGCAATAGGTCTGTTCCCTGAAAATCCTAGGTGTTGAGCAATACAGCGAATGAGCAACTCCTGGTTCTCTTGTTGTTTTTCATTTAGTGACTTTTGTGGTTTATCATCTACTTCAGACATGTCCCTGTGGTTTAATGAAGCGCTATGCAGATCCTGATCCATTTAATCAAGTGAAAATGTGAAAAACTTGACAAAGACAACAATTGAGAAACTGAAAAATGGAACATTACGTTCTTTATTTTGGCAATAATGACATATGTTAAAGTATTGGCACTTACCAAACTCGCCTTTGCTTCCACTGGAATGTGACTTTCAGCTCGCTGCCAATCATCAGTGCAGAGCAAAAGCTCTCAGGTTTTTTATGGAAAAAGAATAAAAGAAATATCATATTTAGTATATTAAGTTCATCAAATAAAAGTACCTGCATAATTGATCTGGAGCGTCCTGAAAGAAACTTATTAGGTGCCATGGATACAGCCTGTTGCCGAAGAACTTGATTCTCTGATTCTAAATTGGTGAGCTTCTCTTCAAGCCTAACAAGTGACCAAAAATAAAGGTATAAGAGCTAGTTAATACCACAAAAAAATCCATTGAAATGACTTTCCATGCATAGTAGATATGCAGCTAGTGCAACTTGAAAAGTTTGCAGACCATTATTTGCCATTTCTCGCACAAAAGCTGTTGATATGATATATATAAAATTGGTGAGAAAAATGGCTTGTTTATACACTACCTCTGCAGAGATTCTTGAAGCTGTTGAACTTTTTTCTCCGTATCTTCTAATGTTTTTTGTCTTTCCTCGCTAGATTGTTGGGCTTCGTTGAACATCTTTTCATTTTTATCAGCTCTTTGTTTCTCAGAATCCAATGATGCCTGGGGATGATGAATCATAAATAACTTTCTGCAGCTATTGTACATGCAATATACTATGTTTCTATTTGGTAGATGATGATTCATAAATATAATGCGTTGCTGTCCAATGGCTCATATAGCACCTGGCTACCTCAACTTTGGGCAGCTTCACATACGAGGCAATGAAGTATAATGAAAGATCGCACTCAGAATTTTCTAACCATTTCCAATATTAAAATCTAATATTTTTTTATCAGTATAGTCTTATTCAAAGTTATTGTTCTAAGGTTAATTCCTAGTCCTGGAGTTTGGATCTCAAAGATTGCCCAGCATGACAATGCATTATTTCATATTTAATTGGCATGAAAGCAGAGATAATAAGAAGATAAAAAGAGGTTGTCAGGTTCAAGGGGGGTCACATAATCTTTCACTTGTACTGAAAGGAAGAAATCTCCATGTTTTGAATCCATTAGTCACCATGGACCAACAGTGCCATTGAGTGGTAATAAGCTAATGCAAAACCAAGTGCAACTCTCTGATGAAAACTAATATGCCAGTTGAGAACAAATACACTTTGTTAATGTTGACTACATTTAGACAAATGCAATGTTAAAAGAATTTTTCTATGTTGTTAACTAAACAACTACGACTGTTATTCCAGAGTATTGTTCAATTTGTTTCTATTTTCAGTAAGCATAATTATCCTTAGAAGGTCAATATTTAGCAAGGAAATGATTATGATGTTATACATGTTATTCCTATAGAAAAAATATACACAAATTACAAAATTGAGCTTTCTTGCCTTTAGGTTTTCCACTTCTTCTGTTAGAGACTCAACCTTCTTTGTATCTTCAACAAACACTTGAGTTTCTTGAATAACAGGAGGTGCTTCTTCAATAGCCTTCTTTGCAGCCTCCTGTTCCTTTAATAGCAATGCATGTGATTCTTCTATCTTTTTTTGCATTTCTTCTATTGAATTCTGAAATTTTATTGCCTCTTGTGCTTTTGCTTCTTCTACGTCAGTCTGTATGTGTGATTTTAAGACTTGGCATAAGAATGTAATCATAAAACTGTATCAACAAGCACCAGGAAGTTCTATTCAGAATAAAAAGATCAGAAATGATGGCAATTGAAGGATGTCAAAATGGAAATAATTTCTTTTATATTTTCAAATTGACATCACACTGGATTTTGCATTACTATGATGCTATAATCATTATAAAATCCTCAGAGTAGAAGAATATGGAAAATCGTATCAATATCTTGCTCACTGAAACGTTTTGAATCTAAAGGTTACCCTTAAACGCTTTTCCAATTGTAAACGCCAAGTGAGTTCTTCTACTTGTTTTTCAAGCTTATTCTTGGCCTCTTTTAGGGCACCTGTTTCCCTTGCTTCCTGCAGAAAATTTGAGATAGATGTCATCATTCAAGTATGCAGTTGAAAGCATTAATCTGAATCATGTTTGAAACTTTTGAAAAGAAAAACCATGCAAGATATGTTGCATATCAGTATCCACTAACGTTCTTTGTTGCTTCATGTCTTTCTGTTGGCAACCAAAACCTTGAACTGAATGGTTCCATAGTTTGTAGTTTGCATATTTGTTTCCACATTAAGGATATACATATATCTTGATAAAATTACTGAACACATGCATTTACACAATCTTTATGGCTAGCACTGAAGTTTAGTTGAAAGCTTTGGCTGTTCACTACGAGTGGCCTTGTATTTCCGAGAAGATCAATTTGATTTCGTGTTCTATTCATTTTTATCTCTGGAAGCCACAGGTTTTGTCTTGACCAAAATTCTGACGCATCTTAAATCATAAAACTACAGTGAGTATAGGCATCCTTATTGATCCACAATTCCACTAATTAAATGAGGCTCTTCTTTGGCTTAATGACTAATGCAATCAAAGTCATTTGTTACTAAAGATTAATTCTTAACAGATGAAAATTCTGGAAAACCTTATTTGCAAAACACTAGCAAGTACTAACCATTTTGAGCTTCCTAAGCTCCTTCCTGGCTACTCTTCCTCTCCATCTGGTTTGCGAAACTATTGCTCCTCTCTTGAGCCTCTTGTAGTAGAAAAGAGCTTTATGACAACGCCACCGAGTCTGTTTCCAGGTGACAAAGTTATTATCTCTAACAATCAGAAATGCCATAAAGTAAAACCAAGCAACAGAATGTAATTAAGGATAAAACCTGAATAATGATTGCAGCTTTAGTTTGCTTCCTAAATCTGAATTGCTTACGAGAAGCCATTGCTCTTAAACCTGTTTGTAGGAGAAGTGCAGAGACATGAAGTTTCTTGTAGGCTTTTCGGGCTTCATATCTGCGTATCTGCTTCTGAATTTTTACAGCACCTGCCTCCCTTTTCATGTTTTCAAAAAGTTTGCATGCAAGTCTCCCTACAAATGTTTATTTTGAAAGAAGTCAATTTGACATGAGAAAGGAAAACAAAAAAAACAGTGAAAAGATGGAAAAGATGAAAACCATAAAAATATAATCCTATCAGGGAAACTGAAAAGAAAAAAATTTAGACAAGCAACTAAATGCTGCATAGATGGGAATATGCCACTATGTTTTTTTGATACATCACCTCTCCATCGTGCCTGCATGAATATGGTAGCCTTGCGCAATGCAATAAACCTTTTACGAGCACAGTGAGTTCGTATGCGCCGCTGAATAGTTTTTGCTGCATTGCTGAGTACCTCAGTTCTCCGTGCATCTAATTCAGCCATCTGACCAGCTCTTAAGAATACCTTTGTTTTGCCTATCTGAAAGCCATTTCAGGGCCAAGTGAATAAGTGGCTTAGATCCAACCATATCTAATTGGATCTTGACTATCTTCACACACAGAGGTCAACCATTATCGTATGTAACATATTTCATTCTTGATCCATTTATTTCAGAAAGCACTAGCATAATGATATATGGATAACCAAGCAATCATCTATGGTGAAAGCAGAAAGGTGAAAGGTGCTCTTAGTATTACCTGAAAGCCTTGAAGCCCCTTCTTTTCAAGAATCTTTTTGCAAGCAACTTTTTCATCATAACTGGTAACAATGAATTCACAATTGAATAAATCCACATTTATACAAGCTTAATCAGCGAAGCTCAACTTTCTAATCAAAAAAGTTCGGAATGTTTGTCTGCTTAAACTGCAGCTTAGCCTAACATTTATCTACTTACTTTCCTTCCAAAGCCTCTGGAGCAAGAAGCCCAAATCGGTTTATAAACTCAAAGAAAGGTTTGCGAGTTGGGTATCCAGCACAACTGATTCTGATTGCTTCTAGAACACCCTGCAGGACAACCAGCATTGATTTATTTACCACTAAAAATAACAACCAGATGAACTTTTTTCCAAAAAAAGATGTACATAAATGAAAAATTATCCTTACGCCACAACGCAGCTGTTGCATGATATTGACATTCTCAAATATGGCAGGTTTGAGCAAGTTGTTTGGCTTTACACATCTGATATAGTGAGGTTCGGTAGAATTCAATGTTTCCATTAACGATTGTAGTTGTAGCTGCATCATTCAAGAAATAGAGCATTATTTTCCAGGTTCTGGAACCAGAAGGTGTTGAGGTATCAGAAATGACATCAAATGTGCAATAACATGAACTGTTCGTTTGGAAGAATAAAACTACTGCTATAATCACATAGAAAAACAGAAGAAAATTTACCTTAAAACGAGAACCTATAGAAGAGAACTTTGAGGATTTACTTGTCTCTTCTGGAAGAGAAGGGAAAAGGCCAGCTACAAATGAGCATTTAGAAGCACTTAACAAATCTTGATGTTCAGCGACCACATAGTCCTTGTTCTTATCCAAAAATTGATCAGATTGATACAAGACCTGAAAAAGAGAGGTATAGGAATTATAATGTTAATGCAATGGCAGCTCACACTATGAAACAACTGATGCTTTAGCATTAGAAATTGTACCTCTCCAGCATAATGAGCAATGGTGAAATCTGTTCGAGACAATTTTGGCTTGATAAAGCGTTTGTGAGCTTTAAATGTCTGATAAAGCTTATTTGCAAATGTTTCATGTGTTGACTTTGGAAACATGCTGAAGAACAAAGATTTGTTAGCAAGAATGTGAAAAACCAATCTGATCTTCATTGCAAAGTTTGAAGTCAAGAGGAGAACTTCTAAACATAGTATAATTGATAGATAATACAACATTCTTTCAGAAGTAAAGCAATATATCATAAAAATAAATTAAAAGAAATGCATACCAAGCTTCATCAAGGAGTGCAATTACTCCCCCAGGTTTCTGAAAGATACCAAGGCAAAAGATGTAAATACTAGGCGTACTAAATGTTAAGCATAGAATGAGCCTAAACCACTTCAAAATAGTTGAAGGGATAATAAAATTAACACGTCTACCCATTAGGAATATTATATATGGAATAATATGTTCAGTGTTCAAACTAAGAATGGCACTTAGTAAGGAGCAGACAGGAATAACCTTTTCAATAAGATCTAAGACATCTTGATTATCAACAAATTCAATGTAGCTCCAATCAATCTGCTCTTTAGTGTATTCTTCTTGTTCCATTTTGAAGACATGCTGACAGTAGTTAGAAATCTCTTAAGTTAAAAGGGATTGATAAACTCTAGCTAACAGGTCAGCATGATGTGTGGCACTAACCTGGTTGAAATGCTGCTGCAACTTCTCATTTGTGAAATTAATACAGAATTGTTCAAAACTGTATAGCAGGGAGAATTGTTGTGAGAATGTCATCAGCAGTTTCCTCCAATATCTACAATATTGTATGTCTTTAGCTGTGATTCGTTCTTACCTATTTGTCTTAAAGCTTTCAAAACCATAGATGTCAAGGACTCCAATCAGACATTTTGAATTAGGATCTTGTCCAATGGAATTATTAATTTTATCCACCAGCCTGCACATAACAAGATAGAAAATAATTAGTAAGTACCACAATCAAAATTCTCATCTTTGTAACGTATGTAAAAATATCACAAGTTGATATCAAAACATGTCATGAGCTAACATAATGTCATACCAGTCAAACAAACGAGAATAAATTGTCTTAGCCAAACCATCCCGGCTGACTGCTGCACTTTGAGGATCCAGACTTCGCTTGATGACCTCCTCAGGGGTGATCATAACACGCTTACACAATGCGTCTTCCAAGGCTACAGGATCACACCTGAAATAAAAAATAAAAAAAAAATTCTATGCTTACATCTATATGAAAGTGAACATATTAGTATATCAGTATGCTGGTGATATGAAAACAGAACTCGTACATTAGTAACTCTGCTGTCATCTTAAGATGAAATTTAGCCTGGTCATCTTTTGGAACTGACGAATCAATTTCCTTTCCCTTAGTAAAAACAATATTGCCAAGATGAAGGATTGAAGCAACCACTCTGAAAATCGCTTCCTGTGAGAGTGTGAAATGGAGAGAGAGTAAGATACTAGTTGTACTGGAAGCAGTCAAAAGCTTCTTTATTCAGTAGCTTTACCTGTTCCTTTGCACTTATTCCAACAATATCCATAGCTCTTCTTGTGGCTAGGTAGTCATGGGCATCACTTACACCAACCAGTTCATAGCAATTAGACTGGTTAAGATAGTGAAATGATTTGGGGTTTCCCAGCTTATACCTTTCAATTTCCTGTTAAAAATAATGACTTCAGCTACAAGTTGCATCAAATAGAAGTAACATAAATCTGCATTAACTACAGGATTACAATTTAAGTTGTCATATAATTTAGTTACCTCCTGTGGTGCAGCGCAAAGAAGGTAAAAGCAGTGATAATTACGCTCGGGATCAGAAATTTGGCAAACGCGAGATCTCTCTAAAAGGTAAGTTCTGATGGCAGCTCCTGAGATTCTCCCTTGCTTATCAAACTGGATCTCAACAAACTTACCAAAACGGCTGTACCAATATTAATTGTAGATGAACATCAGTGTTAAATGACTAACACTTGTAGCTCCAAACCTCTTGATGAAATGTTAGAAGTTAATCATAGGAGGTTTTGCAAGCAATGCATGTGAAGGGCCCAAAATCAATATCATATTTTTTTATTCAGGTTGAGTGTCTCACCTGGAATTATTATTTCTTACAGTTTTCGCATTCCCGAAAGCTTCAAGGACTGGATTGGACTACACATGATGCAACAAAAAATCTTTTCAGAATTCATATTAGAAACCAAAGGAAACATCTCAAGTAAAAACAAACTGGAGTGTTGAACTGTTTTCAAACATACTTCTAGAACTTGCTGTTCAACCGTCCGTCCTTCAGTTTTAGCAGCTCGACCACCTAAAAAGGCAAGGTACCTCATAAGCATTTTTGTGGTCTCAGTTTTACCTGCACCACTTTCACCACTGACCAAAATTGAATTGCTTTTCCCCTCATTGACCATCGCCCTGATTTTGGAAAAGCATTGCAATTGAGTGTTCAAAGATAAAGAAAGTAATGCCTATAGCTCATATAATGGAAAATTAATAACCTGTAAGCAACATCGGCGACTGCAAATACATGAGGACTCAGCTCTCCAAATGGCGCTCCCTTGTATTGTTGCATCATGTGAGCATCATAGATATGAGGCAGTCTTTGAAAGGGATTAATAGCAATAAGAATGTTTCCAGTGTACGTCTGAAATGGAAGTAGAGAAGTATACATTATTTCAGTAACCACTGAAGCAGAAAGTTCAAATTTTCTATTTCGCATTATCAATTATAATGATTGCTTTCTAGAGGAGATAATAAAACTTACATAGATTTCATTCAGTTCATATCTGATTTTTAGATTCTGAAGAACTCCAGGTTCATGCAAATAAGAAAGCTTTGTCATGTCGTCAACTCCTCCAGCAGGAGCTTCCATATCTTTTGGATATATTTTTGATAAGTTCACCGTAACCTTAGGTTTACCAGAAATAGGAAAGATAATTTTAGAAACACCAAATACGTGATTAAAGTATAAATATGTGCTCCAAGGTTGATTCTAATTGTTGTTTTAGCATATAGACATCCAATGAAAGTAGGAAACTGAAGCAAAGAAATTAACTAAAAACAACAACCTTTTCCTCCCTTCAATTTGCAAATAAATATAAATTACCTTCTTTCCACCTGTAGTCTGGACCTCAACATCTTTTCCAGTAATCTTTAGTACCTCTCCGTCAAGCCAAGCCTGTTCTGGGTCTTCGACCCAGACATATGAACCTTCAATTATATTCACTGTAGTTCCCTGCATTTGCACACTTCAAAGGTGAATGTACTACATATATATTTATATTTAACAAGAATGTGATAAACAGAACAGATTTTTGCATTCAAAGAAGCAGAATAACATGACTTGTTAAGTTCCATAATAGTGTCAATCTTCTTAAGATTGTCAACTTTGTTATCAAGTTATAGTTAATCAAAAGTAGATATGAGATCTCAAAAGAACCAAAAAAGGAGAAGAAGAAGAAGAAGAATAATGATTTTCAACTTTGATAAGGATTTTCTATGCTTGTCTAAATGGTAGCACGACATAGTTGGCCCTTCCTACATGGATAATTAAAGTGAAGAAATAGTTAATTTGACTGCAATTTAGAGTAGCCAACTCCATGAAAAGCTAAATAAGTTCTTTCTCACAAGTGAAATGATACTATGGACATGTTCATCTCTAGGAAGCAGAGAAAATTTCCCATCCACATTTTATCTCTTGACAATTATCAAGGCACAAAAACCACCTTACTAGCATCTTTGTTAACAACATTTCCCATATTATAACTCTGTCAATTGGTTATTAAAATATTATATTACTACTTCATAACTATGTTATGTTGGAGGTTACATTGCCCTTCCCATGCATCCTCCTATTTGTCCTCCTCCCTACTTTATGATTAGTGAGCTATAGTCTCTTAATTAATTTTCACAATGCCAAATTCTATTCTCTTTACAACCACTTAACATGGCCATCTTTTCTATATGATGATCAACATGAGTGCAGTTTGTTATCATAAGCAACCTCAATAAGTAGCCAATTGAGCCTAATGTACAAATATTCCCTATTTTTACAACAACCACTTAGGAGCATTAGGAGCATACGTATTTAAGTGTTAATATAAACATTTATTGTTTCAATTGAAATTGGAATCCATAAAGAAAATATCATGCCAAAACTAGAAAAGGCTGAAAATTATTATTCCACATACAATAATTCGCTAGTTTAAAACTGATAATGAGGTCACCAAAGCAAAATAGTAAGAGAAGGTGAAGTATATATTCATCCACATACCATCTTTAAGCTTTTGAATCCAAGGCTAAGCAAGTTCCATCTGCATCAACTCTAATCTAACCATGCAACTCTGTTACAACATCAAAATTGGACTTTCTTGATCTCAAAAATCCCAAATGATCAGTAACCTTTCGAAAACCAACATGAAGAAAGAAAATACAAGTTACATGAAACATTGATCAAGTGTGACTAAACCACAAACGACGCAATACCCAATAGCTGAAACACATCCAAAAAAAAAAAATGACAATGGAGTTTAGGGGTGAAAGAAAATGGAAAAGTGTATGATAGAAAGAAGGAAAAGGAAAAGGAAAAGGAAAGATTGGAGAGAGGAGAGAGTTCTTTTTTTAGTATGAGGTAGGAGAAATTAAGACAGATGTTGTGGCCAAAGTGAAAGAGAAGAGTCTTGGAAATGGCCTTTGAGTTCGGTTTGGTTCCCTTTGGTTTCGCGCCAATTAGTGGTTCCTGTTTTAACTACCAAGTCTTCTATTCACTCTCTTCGGAAATGTCTCTCTACTCTCTATCACTTAGACTACTGTTCTAGTGCTCGTTCTCATGGCCCTTGGATTCTAATCTACGGTCAAGATTACAAGATTGATTTTTTTTTTCATAATTATTAAGTGCAAACATGTAATGCAACTTAAGTATCTAGTCATGAATGAGAACAAAATTATTATTCTTTATCATTGATTAAAAAAAGATAATAGTAATGTAACTGAATTTAGTCTATTACTGTTTTTCAATCTCATAGTATAAATATGAATTAAAAAAAGTGAAAGTAATTTCAGATTAATATCTTTTATTTTATCACTATAATCAAATTAAGATTTTTTTTGTTTCCTATATATATTACTAAATTTCATTTACAAATATTAACGTTTGATTCTAAATAACCAAAAGATGTTTTATTATTAAACTTATAAATGGGTAATAATTAATTAATAGGTAAAATTTGGATATAAAATCCACCTCGCAATGATATATATAAAAAAAAATTCTCATTAAGTAAAAATATTCTTGCATAGCAATTTTAGTCATTGTTTTAAGGATGGCGACGGTGTTGGAATTCGCTTGGCATGATAAGAAATTTCTGTCCTTTTTTTGCAGAAGCAGAATTGGTATTACGTCCCTAGGTCCCTGTGAAGACCTAAAAAATATATGAATTTTAAAATTTTATATTTATTATATATATAATTATATATTTTTTGTATATATATATATATATATATATATATATAATGTAAAATATTTTTATTTATAATTTAATATAATTATTTTTAAAAAATGGCAATTATGATCCATTTTTTATGGAATGGCATGAGTACAATTTGAGGGACATATCCGTCTGAAAAGTGTACCTGAATAATCAATTATGTGTTATCAGAATTATAAATATTATATATTTTTACATATAAATATATGACAAATTTGTAAAATTATTATAGTTTTAAAAACTATTTTAATAATCTTTTTGCTGTATTCTACATATGATTCTATCCAAATATGTTATATATTATCTAGAAAATTTATAACAAATTAAGTTTTTTATTTTTGAAAATAACTATTTCGTCTTATAATTTAAACCATGTTGAAATAAGATAAAATAAATATGATTATTATTAAAATCTGATTTATATCTAACTCGTAATTATTTATATTTCAAGGATGATAAAATTATTTTATCCAAATATAGACATAAATCATATCTTATTAATAGGAGTGGGATTTTGTCCCAAATTTAAGATATAATATCAAAGTAAAATTAAGGAACTCTTTATGAATAATAGTATAAAAATTACTTAGAAAAAATAGCATTATTTAATTGATAGAGTTCAAAAATTCTGAAGACATAATTAATTTTGTATTTTTTTTTATAAATTTAGTCATTTTGATGGTGAAAATTAATTCAATCTCCTAATATTTTAAAATTATTGTACAAGTTTCTGATTGATTTTATTTTTACTATCTCAATTTATTTAATATTGAAAAAATCGAATTACTCAATAAGTTCAATGACATAAATACGTAATCTCAATATCGCATTTTACCCATGCAAAATATTAGCATGTGTTGTATATCCATCACAAAAGCATCCAAATTCCATAAATGTAAATTATCTATAATAATAGATACTATATATTATAATTTTTTTTAGACATCTATAATAATAGATGCTATATATTATAATTTTTTTTAGACGAAAGAGAATAAATTTTTATTTATAAAATATTAAATATAAAATTATTTATATATAAAAATAAAATATATAATGTATAATATTAACCCTAAAAATTTTGAATTTGATTTGAAAAATGATGATTTCTTTATAAAAATATAATCATATTAACAGTGCATTGAATCTAACATAATAGTGGAAGCACACTTCACTTGATAATTATAGTAAATTACAATTCAATATTTTTATCTTTAATTAAGTCAAATTGAATAATTAAAGAAGACATATCAATCATTTCAATAATATAATAAATTAATCTCAGATGATAATGACCTTAATATAAGAGGAATTGTGCTACTGTGAAAGAAGAATTAAAAACTTTGATTGAAGCTTAAAAAATAAATAAAACTATAAAAATCTATAAAAATAAAAATAAATTTATATTTATTAAAATGAAAATATATAAAATAATAAAATAATAATGAAAAGAAAGAAAAATAGACAAATATCCATAATAACCTACATAGAGTTAGTCCAAATATCAAATAGGATCAACTTAGACAGTTGTAACTATACTAATCGATCTCTAATTCCTAAAAAGATCAAAAAGAAAAATAGATAAGCATCCAGTAAGCCCCAGAAAAACTATGGGTATATATATATATATATATAACTAGTTATTACTTTAAAAATTAATTATGATGAGTATTTTATTTAAATAACATTGTCACACTATATTATTTAATTGAAAACTACAAAATAGCAAATTAAAAAGAAAAATGTAAAAAAAAAAAAAACTGTATATTAGAAAAGAAATAAAAACTTAAAAATAATTTTAAAAACTAATTATTTATCTAAATTAAAAATAAAAAAATGACTTAAGTTAGATTAATTTAAGAATTATTTATTTTCATATTTTTATACATTAAATATAGTGCAATATAAAAAAATAAAAAATAATTATAAATTAATGAAAATTATAGATTATAATTTACACAACATGCAAATTTACGACTAACTTTTATTTTAGTTCTTTCTTTCCTTTATTTAATACAAACTAACTCTTTTTTGCTTTTGTTTATTTATTTTTAACCTTTCGTTACCAACATGAGAAATACAAAATGTACATTTTTATTATGGTAATTCATTATTTGAAATTTGAGAGCGTCCATCATATATATCCTTCCTAGAAATTTCTCTTTCAAGAAAACCTGAGATTTTTTGGCCATTTGGAAAGACCAAAATAAGATGTCACAATAGTCTAATATGGGAAACTATGAAAATCGTGTCTTCTTTTTAATTTTTTTTAGCACAATTTGGAAAACTAATATGAAATGCCTTAATTTAAGGATGAGCATTTGATTGACTTTGTTTAATTTTTATTAAAATTGAATTGATTAAAATTTATATTTGAAAATTAAATTGAATTAAAATATTTTAAAAACCAAATAAATCAAATTGAGTGAACTGAAATTACACCCTTATAAATCAAATTAAACTATACGTACACTTATCCTCACTGTAAACTGGGACAACATAACCTGATAGTTAAGACTTGAGATAAGCTTGGAGCTGATGTTGGAAAATCTTTTAGAAGTTGAAGTGCACGTTCACAGCATATCCCTTGTCACATCTTCTCTTTTTTAGAGTTTGTTATTTGTACATAGTGCATAGTTAGTTAAAAAATAATGTTTCTTGTACTACTTGGGGACTAAGTAGAAAGGTGCATACAAACACATTATTGTACAATTTATTTTATGAGTTAATAAAATTATCTCTTCCACTGGTTTACCCAAATATTGTTTAAACTTTTTCATGGTATCAGATCGGGTTTAAAACTTTTGGAGGAGATAGAAGATAACCCAATTGGTGGTAATGTTGGTACCACTATTGGAGTTGCTAAGGAAGTGACTTATAGCACAAATGGAGATCCCTATTTTCTTCATAGCTCAAAGCATCCAGGAATGGTATTGGTTTCGATTTCACTCATTTGCAATAACTTTCTCACTTGAAGTCACTCGATGAAGATAACACTAGGAGCAAAGATGAAGTTGGGTTTCATTGATGGAGGGGTCAAGCAACCAAAAGAGGGCGCTGATGAGTTTGAGCAGTGGACAAGGGTTAACTATGTGTTAACTTCTTGGATTTTGAACTTCATTTCGAAAGACATAACATAAGCATTCCTTTACATAGCTTCAGTTAAGGAATTCTGGGATGAAATTACCTGAGATATTTAGGGAAAGCAATGGGACCTTTCTGTATCAACTACAAAGGGAAATTCGTTCTATCACTCAAGGAAATGAGCAAGTGGCTAAGTATTATACCAAGCTCAAAAAACTATGGGATGAGTTAACATGTTTGATGCCTATTCCAGTGTGCACTTGTGGCTCGATAAAGGAGATTGCAGATCTAACTTCTTTTAGTAGGCTCATGTAGTTTCTCATGGACCTTAATGACTCTTGTAATCATGTGAGAAACCAGATTTTGGTGATGGAACCTCTTTCATTAGTTAATCGAGCATACTCAATGATTTTAAGGGTCGAAAACCATAGGAAAGTTAATACAAGTTATTGAAAGGCAACTGAGGCTAGTGTTTTGTTATCAAAAACTCAAATGGGAAATCTAGCACTAAAAGGAAATGGTTCTAACAAAATAGGGCAAAAAAGGGTAACACCAAGAAGGACAAGGAGAACAAGTACTGTGCACATTGCAATGTTAAAGGCACTTGAAGGAAACTTGCCTCAAGCTACATGGATACCCAGACTGGTATAAGGAGTTGAAAGAGAAACAGAAGAAAGGCAGTAGCAAACATACTGCAAATATGGTTGAATCACCACCAGATGCCTCTAATAGTGGATCTAATGCACATGGAGATGAAAAGATCGATTGGTCCAACCTAATTCAACAAGAATTACTGAAGCTTATGAAAAGGAAAGTTACTGCAGAGGCTAACCATGTTAACTTTGCCAATTTTGACAACTATGCTGGTGGTAATATTTTTATGCTTTTTCATGCTTTACATATTGCATTAAGTACTATTATTTTGTTAGAACCAAATGTTTGGATACTTGACACGAGGGCTTCATGTCATATGTGTGCAAAAGGAAATTTATTTAAAATACTTAAACCCACCAAAATTCTCGTGCCTATGCATTTACCTGATGGAACTATAAAGAAAATTAACCACATTGAAGACATATAATTGAGTGATCATTTACTACTTAAAAGATGCCCTTTACATACCTAGTTTCAAATTTAATTTGTTATCAATTAGTAAGTTAGCCAATTATGCTAAACTAAAGTTCTTATTCTTACCTAATCACTGTATCCTACAGGACTTGGTGACTAATGAAGTCATGGAAATAGGGAAGTTAGTAGGAAATCTATATATATTAGATAAAAGTTGCCTCGAAAGTCTAGATTATAAGTCTAATAGTATTTCAAATGACTTTAGTCATCTTATCAAAGCTTGTAATGCTAAGATTAATGAAAGTAAACTTTCTTTTCTTTGGCACAAATGTTTGGGTCATGCCTCACAGTAGGTTGTAAAAATATTGACTCCTTAGTTGACTTGAATGTTCATGATGTGATAGGTTGTGAAGTGTGCTACAACCAATATTACCATTTCCTTCCAGCACAAAAACCACTATACAACCTTTTGAATTAATCCATCTTGATATGTCTGCAATAGATGGGGCACATTATGCCTTCACTATTATAGATGATTATTCTAGAGCAACATGGATGTTTCTGATGAAAACCAAACAACAGACATTATCATTGTTCATTCATTTATGGAAAGGGATTAGAACAGATAATGACACAATTTCTTAACAGTGAATTCCAAAATTTCCTTTCATAAAAGGGAATTATACACCATAAGACCTATGCATACATACCCCAGCAAAATGAGGTTGTGGAAAGAAAACATAGACATCTCTTGTAAGTAGCTAGGGCCCTCATGTTCCAGTCAAATATCCTTTTAAAATTTTGGGGTAATGTCATACTTATGGCAACCCACATCATTAATAGACTACCTACTATAACCTTAGGATGGAAAACACCCTTTGAAATGCTATTTGGAAAACCACTGGATTATATGACCCTTGGAACATTTGGTTGCCTATGCTTTGTAATAAACACACACCCTCATAAAAGAAAATTTGATCAAAGAGCTTTTAAATGTGTTTTCATAGGATATTATCCTAGTTAAAAGGGTTTTAAGGTTTGTGATCTGGAAAATGATAAGATATAAATATCTAGGGATGTTATGTTTCATGAAGATAATTTTCCTTTCAAACATAGTGAGCATACACACACACACACACACTTGTCATACCCTTGCCTATATTTGAAACAGAAACTTCTTTAGATAATGAAATTGATGAAGAGCACCTTGATATCCATAATTTTGACCTAGATTTTAAAGATGCATCAAACTAAGATCCTGCATTAGATGAAAGTTGTTCCTTAGATATCCCACAACCATTAGGAGAAGCACTAGAACTAGATTAAAACCAACTTGGTTAGATGACTATGTGACCAATGTTACACAAATATCTCCTATTGTTGTGACAAATCAATCTTTGCCCAAACACACATCTTCACCATACACCCCCTTAAACCTTTCCTTTTTAAAATTGACAAATTTTCTCTACATCCTATATGTCATTTCTCACAAATGTTTCAAGTGTCAAAGAACCAAGTTCATACAAGCAAGCTCGTACTGATGCAAAATGGGTTAAAGCCATGAATGTTGAGATTACAGCATTGGAGAAGAACAAAACTTGGGAGTTAACTAGTTTACCAAAAGGAAAAAAAGGGCAATAGGATAAAAATGGGTGTACAAAATAAAACTGAAGCCTAATAGGAATATTGACAGATATAAGGCCAGATTGGTGGCCAAGGGATATCACCAAATTGCAAGAGTGGACTATTTTCACAACTTTTCACCAGTTGCCAAACTTGTCACAGTTAGAATAATCTCGGTACTATATGCATTGAAGTCTTGGGCTATAAATAATGTTTTCTTACATGGAAGCTTAGATGAAGAAGCCTACATAGACCATCAAAAGGTTATACTAAATGCAAAGCAGGACAAATTTGTAAGTTGAGGAAATCCCTTTTATGGCCTAAAACAGGCATCTAAGTTATGGAACGCACAACTTGGCACCAAACTTTAAGAATGTGGATTTAAGCAATCAATGAATGATCATTGTCTTTTTATCAAGAAAACTCTCAAGTCCTTCCTTGCATCATTGGTTTATGTAGATGATTTTCTTATTGTTGGGACTTCAGAAATGGATAGAATCTTAGTTAAACATTACTTACATACACTCTTCACTGTCAAACATCTTGGGTATGTAAAGTATTTCTTGGGATTGGAAATAGCTAGAGAAGCATAAGGCACAATAATTAACTACCGAAAATGCATCTTAGATATCTTAACTGATACAGGTATGATTGGAGCAAAGCCAACATTAACACTTATACCAAAAGGTCTCAAACTCACTTATATTCAAGGGGAACAATTTTGTGATCTAGAATAGTATAGGAGACTTATTGGCCAATTACTTTACTTAAACATTACTAGACCATACATTACCTCTGTTGTCCAATAACTCAGTCAATTTGTTGGATCACTTTATTAAGCTCATTGGGATGCAACAATGCACTTGTTAAGATATCTAAAGGGATGTCCTTCTAAGGGGCTTTTCTAATCCAACACTAACACTCCCCAGTTGGAAGCTTACTGCAATGCGAATTGGGCATTATATCTTGATACCTGAAGATCACTTACAGGTTTTTGTATATATCTTGGATCTTCCTTAATCTCTTGGAAGACAAAAAAATAAATAAATAAAGTACAGTTTCAAGATCTTTAGCAAAAGCATAGTATCGCAGTTTAGCATCAACTGTGTTGTGAATTGCAATGGATATCCTACATTCTAAAGTGCTTTGACATTCAAATCTCACTTCCCATTCCCCTGTGATGTAATAACAAGGTTGCCATACACATTTTTATTAATCTGGTCTTCCATGAGAGGCCAAACACCTAGACATTGACCGTCATCTAGTCAGGGAGCAGTACAAAAAAGGGATTCATCAAACTTCGACACATTTCTTCCACTTAGCAACCAACAGATATATTCACCAAAGCACTCAATGGATCACTTTTTCATTCATTTGTTTCCAAGTTAGGTTCGATAAAAGTCCATCAAACACCAATTTGAGGGGGATGTACACTTATCCTCAATGTAAGCTGGGACAACATAAGCTGATAGTTAAGACTTGAGCTAAGCGTGAAGCTAATGCTGGAAAATCTTCTAGAAGCCGAAGTGCATGTTCACAGCATATCCTCTGTCACATTATTTGCTACATCTTACTTTTCTTCTTTTTAGAGTTTGTTATTTCTACATAGTGCATAGTTAGTTAAAAAAACGTGATTCTTGTATTGCCTGGGGACTAAGTAGTAAGGTGTATATAAACCACATTATTGTACAATTTATTTTGTGAGTTAATAAAATTATCTTTTTCACTGGTTTTACCAAATATTGTTTAAACTTATTCAAATGAATTAAAGTTACATCCTTATAAATCACATTAAACTATATTTATGAAATTTCAGTTTATTTCAATTTAATTTTGATCAAAATTACATGATAATTTAAATTTATTTGATTTAAATTTCTATAATTTAGTTTATTTTTAGTAAATTATATTTTTTCAGCGAATTAAAATTTAAAATTTTTGAAATTAAAATCCAATTAGAATAAAAAATTAAATCAAACTGAGATTCAATCAATTTATAATACTTAACCCAACTTTAATTAGCTGTCTAATATGGAAAAACATATAGATCATATTTATCTTTCTATATATATATATATATATATATATATATATATATATATATATATATATATATAAAGTAAATAAAAATATCAAGTCTGAACATATATATTAGATTTATAATTTAATTTTAAAGTTCAATATACCACAAAAATATGAACGTAAAATAAGGCATAATTACTAGTTGACAAGTAA
>CATIWR010691090.1:0-74857 GCA_949677035.1 Omphalea diandra | reverse complement strand
TATATATATATATATATATATATATATATATATATATATATATAATCTTATTTTACTTTTTCTTTTCATGCAAGTGGTAACCTTTCTACTTTTACATAGTGCTAATATTTTCATAATAATAGAAAACTTAATAATTTTTTTGACAATATTTTTCAGCCTAAAAAATACTCCATTTTGATGTTAAAGTATATTACATAACGTAAAATTCAACAATTTTAATTTTTTTAGGACCCATTAATATATTATTTTATATAAATATTTAATATTTTATTATAAAATTTAATCAATTTAGTTTGAGTCCATTATTTATCCATGGAATTTAAATATAATAAATTAACCTTATATTTTTTTATATAAAAAGTATTTTATCAAATTTTCTATTAAATGAGAATTAGATATTTAATTATTGTATACATGTACTCCTTATCGTCTACTCATACGCCTTAATTTTTATTTTACTTTTTATTTTCATTCTTCTTATAATTTACATTTTTTTTGTTTTATTCTCTTTCAATTTTAGTTTTAATTTGTTTTTATTTAAGACTCTTATGCAATTTATTTACATTGAAAAATAATTAATGTTGTTATTTGTGTTCATAAATTTTGAGTTTTTATAAATAACTAAACAATACTTAATTAATAATTTTAAAATGTACTGTATGTATTTGACTTTAAAAAATTTTTGAATCTTTCACTAAGTATATTTGTGAGATTGTTTTATTTTTTTAACTTCTTATATACTCAAATAACTTAACAGTTAACTATTATATATTTTATTTTCCTTGCAAGAAATAACTCATTAACATAAAAAGATAATTTAATTATTTGTAAGAAATAAATTTTATCTATTTAATATGTATATAAAAATAGCCATAATTATTTACTATTACATAAAAATTATGCATGTCTAAATTTTCATTTTGAGTTATAATTAATGAGATTTTAGAATAAATTATTTTTTAAATAAGTTATATTTCAGTTATTTATAATATATATATATATATATATATATATATATATATATATATATATATTTGATTCGATTTGATTAAATTTTTATATATTAAAATGAATAAAATTAAATTAAACAAGATTTTATATAATTTTTATTCTTTTTTGGGTTCAACTGGACATTTTTAAAAGTTATTTTGAATTGAATTAAACTTTTTAAAAAAAAAGTACAAAAATGATCTTTTATCTATTTTTTTATGATCAAATTTTGATTTAAGGATAAATTTGAATTTAAACATTTTTTTATTGAAAAAGCAAAGAGATAAATGTAAAAAAAATACTAAAGTTCAAGATTTTTTTATGACTAAGCCATTTAACAATGACACTAAATTTTTAATAATCCATTTAAAATTATATAAAATCTTAAAGAATAACCCATCTTGAATCCCTCAAACTTTACGTGTTTTTACTCTGTAGCCCTTTAACTTGAAAACGTAATTGTCAACCTCCCTTAACTATTCACGTTTGTGTCCAAACGTATTTTTTAATAGATTCATTGACATCATAAGAATCAATTGGTAATAAAATTATAAGACAAATGATCAACTGGATCCTTAAACTTGCACCAACAGTTTAAATAAGCTCAAATTGACTTTCTTCACCTATTTTGGCCTAATTAACATAAATCTTGTAAATTTTGATTGAATTAAATTCTAATTATAATAAAAATAATTAAATTTTATTTCTCTTATTTTATAAATGATAGAATGTCAACATAAAGAAAACTAAATATCTAAAGTATGGCTGAAAAATTTTTCTTATTTTCCTCAATAGTGAAATTGACCATATTTTTATAAATTAAAATTTTTTATTATTTTTAATTAAAAATGAAATAATAAGTAATATGATAATCAAAAGTGCAATAAATAGTCTATTTTTTGACAGTCTTATTAATAATAATTAAATTTTTTTAAAAAGAATTTTTATTTATTTAAATAAATAATTCATATATTTTTTATTGTACTTAATATTCTATATTTGTTATATACTATCACTCAATATTGATCTCTGATAAAATGATTTCATAATTTATTTCCTTTATTTGCTTTTTTTTTTTTTTACTTTTTTACTCTAATTTTATTATTGATTTGAATTATAAACTGATTATTTGATAGTTTAATAATGTTATTGCTACTCCTAGTGATCTACTCGATCAAATCCTAATTTAAAGTTTTTATTAATTGATGAATATCTATTTAACTTGTTATGTCTTGAATTTTTATTTTTTCTTTTATTGTTGGATGTATGGATTATGTTAACTAAAATATTTTTAAAAAAAATAATTTTTTATTTTACACACATATATATTTGTATATACGTGTGTATATATACACATACACGTATATACACATACACGTATATACAAATATAAATATATATATATATATATATATATATATATATATATATATATATTTATGCATGTGAGCCCATTTATATGGTACCTTTTATAGTTACTTTATTTTTATTGTACGTTGAGCATAACCATAGGATGAGAATTTTATTAATTAATCAAACGTAGAAGTTTGCAAAGTATTCACCTTGTTAAAAAAAAAAAATCATAAAATTCACTCAATTATATTAAATTGAAACAATTTGATGTGATTCAGCTTAATTTATTAAAAATTTTAGTTAAATATTTTAATATTATTAAAATTATTATAATAAGCTGTCAAAAGAAAATATTGTCAAAATTTTTATTATAAAATATCATTAATTCATAATTTAAAGTGAAAATTTAGACCACCACAATTTTTAAAAATAATAAAATAATAAATAGTTATTATTTTTATGTATATATTAAATATCTAAAACTTATTTTTTACAAATAATAAAATTGTGACACCTATCGCAATTTGTCCAGGGAGAAACTTATTTCTTACCCTTACCCTGAGATCAAGAAATTAATGTCAATGGTCACTCAATTATAAGTCAAATTCTATTATAGTCACTTAAAACTAATTTTGTGTAATTAAATCACTAAAATATTATTTTTTATTTTAATTCACTTATTTTAATAAAATTGAGATTTTTTGCAGCTGAAATGTAACATGAAATTTTTTTTTTAAATAGACAAAGGGTGAATTCAGCCCCTAAACTTTTTCAAGAAGTTCAAATAAGTTTAAATTAATTTTTTGAGTTAATTTAATACCCAAACTTAAATTTTATGATAGATTGAATTCAATTTTAGGTGTTAAATTAACTCAAAAAGTTAATTTTGATTAATTTGAACTTCTTAAAAAAGTTTAGGTGTGAAATTTGACTTTTATCTATTTAAAAATTATTGCACGTGACATTTCAGCAATAAAAAATTTTCAATTTTATCGAAATAAGTGAATTGAAATAAAAATAATATTTTAGTGATTGAATTTCATAAAATTGATTTAAAATGACTATTGAGCTATAATTAAAAGAACACTAGGGTTAATTATCCCTGAGATCCGTCTTTCAGTAATAAGGAACAATGATGGCGCTTTTGGTGCCTTAAATTTGATTATCTATTTACCAACCAATCTTATCTATCATAAATTTTTCATGGGTAAGATAAAATTTACTGACGAAAACAATTCTATCAATATTTTGTTATAGAAGGAATAAATTAATTATTTACTGATGTAAAATTTTTTTCTAGATAAATAGTTAATTATTTAGATAATTTTATTTAATTATTTACTGATAAAAAGCTTTTCACCGACAAATTTTAGTTCCTGATCAGTTAGTAAATCATAGATAAATTGCTAGATAAAATGACAACATCTTTTGGCGCATTTTTCAATTATAATTTTAAATTTAATTAATAATTTACGTCCTAATTCCATTTGACAATTCGTTAATAAATTAATTACGTTTTAAAATAAAAAGTTCTTAGATAATCTTTAGGTAATTACTTATAAAAAAAATTTGTAAATAACCAACAAGTGCCTAGAGCTGGTGATAGGAGGTTGTTCTAACTTAACTAAGATTCTCGGTTTGAGACTCGAGACTTAACGAAGGTCCTTGGCTTCACACTTGAAAATGCAGCTGCGTTATTTAACTTGTTGGGAGAGTTTTACTGTTTTTATGTTTTTGCCTATCTTGAATTCAGAATAGTAGAAATCCAATATGGTTTTTGGATATTAAATGGATATTTTCCAAAAAAAAAAAAAAATTCATAAGTAATTCTCGTTGATAGTTTGCTGATTTCTTGTACTGACAATTGATTTAATATTTTTAAACTTTTTCAACAGGCAAACCAAAGCACCTGCCAACGCAATTTTACTATCTTGAAAAGAATTCATAGCAGTTTTGTTAAAGGTGCAGATATGGTTAATATTAGTTATTGCCATTAACATACAAGAAATATATTTTCATTTTATCATTTCAAAACCTGTTTATGCATGTTTAGATTGTAATACGGAGGCCAATACTAATGATTCCACTTTTTGACTCCTTGTTGACCACATTAGGATCATGCCTTTTTATGGTTTTGGTTTAAGGGTGTGTTTTTCGTTTTTAAGCGTAAAATATATATGTTTGGTTAATATATTAATTTATTTTAAAATAGAAGTTGATAGCGGATAAATTTTTTAACAACTTCAGTTAAAAAAGTATTTTTCTAATTACATTTTATTAATAGATTCTACTTTTTATAAATAATTAATTAATAAATAAATAATATAATATAGTATTTATTGTAATATTATTTTTATTTAATAACAATGAACTATTTATTTATTAAGTATTTAAATTTTAAATTATAACGTATGTCTAATATATTATTTAATATTTTTTTAATGAAATCACTATTATATTCATAATTAATGTTTAATATATATATAAGCAAAATTAAAATTTTGAAAATATTTAATGGATGATTATACTTTATTTATTTTTAAAAATCTGAATATAAAATTCATTTATTTATTTAAAATTTATGCTCATTGATAATTATATTTACAACAACAATTTAGTAGCAACAATTTTATTGGATACTTAATATGAATCAATAATAAACTATTAGCAACTACAATCAACAACCAACTATAACAATTAGCAACCAACAACAACAATCATCAACTAGTAATAGTAACTACATAGCGACTAGGTAAATTAAATAGACTCTTATTCCAATATTTCATCATTCTTGGATTTTGAATTTGTGATCAAGTATGTTCTTGGTTTCTTGTATCTTTGTTCACTGTAGGTGCTTAATTTATATGATTAAAATGCAAATTCTTAATGGTGAAGTTCTTTAGGATGCTTTTTTTTTTTTTTTTTTACATGTTGATCTGCTGGATATTGGAGTTTTGTTTTCATATTCAATTTGTTATCAAAGAATGTTGCAGTGGCCTTACCTTAATTGTTCTTATTGAAATAAATCGTGTCAACTTATCAATGTCAGAGCATAATATTTGAATACTCATATTAAAGTGGAAGACTTAATGAGTTAACTTATCTCAGATTAGAAATAATTATTTCTTGCTCATCAAATTGGAACTAATAATGTCAAACCATATATTCTCATCTCTAAGAAGTCCTAATAACTCACCGAAAAAGCAACACTAAGTCTAAAGCTGAAGTTGTGTTACCAATTGAATAATTCCTACCCATCACCAAACCATAGTTGAGAAAACACTAGTCGGAAAGGAATTGGTCCTTTCAATGACTTGTTATACTCGTTACAATTTCCCTTGGGAAAAATTATTATGAACTAGCACATCTTGCACTAGAATTGTGAATGGTGGGTATGACAGGAATGCGAAAGGATGTGTATTATTGTTTTTAGTGAATTGCATAGTAAGAATTGCAATTCCCAGTTTTTCTCATTGTCATTGCTCAATCATGAGGCTGTGGGAAGAGGTGATCCTTTTAGAAATGATCGGAAGAGTGTAAGGGCCTGCGAAGGGGATGTGTATGGGACCTCATGAGCTGCACCCCTTACTGATGCGAATGTTAGATATGTCACATTCTTCCCCTCCTTAAGCCCACCGAACGATTGGGACCATCCTGCAACCTGCAATTGCGGATGAAAATCCAGTACCAGAGTTTCTAGACATTCCTTACGGGGATGGGAAAAGAGTTGGTAATATTTGAATTTTTATGAACTTTTGCATCACAAAGTAAACACTTGAGCACTATAGTCTAGAAGTCTAGTGACAGTTTCTGGACTATACTCACCCATACATAACTACTGCAAAATTGAAAATTACCTGCTTCTTATCATACCAAGTTATGTATTTTGTGAACTGGTCTAGCTTCAACTCCTTTGCTAGTTTATTGGCGATAACCCTCGTTTGAGTTATAGGGATTTTTGAATCTTGGTCACCACTGATACATTCATAGAACTCAAGTTCAAATGTCAAGGACATGAACCAACAGAGTAGTATGATACAATGAAATGAAACAAATAAAGTTTCAGGAGGTGAAATCGACCTGTAAAGTAAGACAGGAATGCCCTCTTTTATAAGGTCTGAGACGAGGGGAATCAGGTTCATGTCCAGATTATCTTCTTGATACACTAGTGGCCTGCAAAATAGAACCATCAACTGAAATTATAAAAATCATTGCTCTTGCAGTACAAAGATAAGAGGGAAAGAACCAATAAGCATTCAGTCTATTTGTACTGCCCTTGTTTCAATGGTTATTAGAGTTTGAATCCCAGTTGGAGCAAACTAACTCAAAACAAAAAATGAGAGGGAAGAGATAGACCCTTCACAAAAGTCCCAATGGAAAGGAAGGTGAGTTGTATTGGCATGAAGTGCCTTTTGCACTTCAGGCTTGTTTAGATATGTGAAAATCCATTCTCCAAGACATTGTTCACCTTGTTGGCTGCCCCTCCTTGCAACCTGTCCAGGTTCCCAATTAGTTAAAAAGATAGCCAAAAGTTTTTTACTTGGTCGTAATTTTATTTTATAATTTTTCAACAGATAGGACTCTTCAGATTATAATTCATGAACAATACAAAATGAAAGAAAATTAATGTGCATACAATGGCCTGTATATTCCCATGCTTCCCCTTGGGTCTGAACTGCTCCATGGAGCTTGTAGACAAGCATACAGACGCCAGGAGATCATCGCGAGGAACATCTGCACTAATTTCATCCGCAACTCGATTGAACACATCATTACATCCTTGAGACCAAAGATCATGAACGTATTCACGAATGTACTTTGAATCATTGCAGATTGTCTTCTCCAACATTAGCGTTTCATCCGATATGGCTCCATGTGCCCACAAGTAATCGCCAGCAAGAACACTAATATCTAGGTCCAAAAGTGGATTTCCAAGCTACACAGGGCATCAATGGAAAACAGTTAGTGTCAACTATTAACCCAAAAAGCAAAATTCCCAGCTTTTGCAATTTTGATTTTACAGCAATGGCTTTGAGATTGATGGATCTAACGCTTGGCTTCTTGTTATACTCCACTATTATGGACGCAAG
This sequence comes from Omphalea diandra, assembly GCA_949677035.1. Classification (NCBI taxonomy): domain Eukaryota; kingdom Viridiplantae; phylum Streptophyta; class Magnoliopsida; order Malpighiales; family Euphorbiaceae; genus Omphalea; species Omphalea diandra. The sequence goes on along the minus strand of CATIWR010691090.1, from coordinate 67,424 downwards.
TTGTGGAATATAATGCCCTACAAGCAAAAGTATCAAAAATTAAAAAATTCAGTTAAGTTTGATGTTGCGTATAGATGAAAACCAAATTAAACTGGATTAATTAAATTTTTATAATAAAGTAAAATTTATTTAGATAAATAATATAATTATAATTTTATACTTAAATATAATTAAAATAAAATCTATATTTTTACATATAATAAATATATATTTTGTATTATATCTATAAATAATTAAAATAAAATAGTTGAAATTAAAAATGATTTTAAAATATTTTTAAAATTTTGATTAAAACTGAATTAACAAAATACAATTTAAGTTAATTCTATTCAATTTACGACAAAATTTGATTTGATTCAATTTATAAAATATAAAATTTAGTTAATTCAATTTTAATGAAAACGGAATCGACAAAATTATCACTCATACAAATATTTATATAAACACATAAAATATGACTTTAAAATAACATGTAAATTGGTATGATGTAAATGAATGTAATACTTATAATAAAATAAACTTTTATTCTATGAGTGATGTTGATCATAAATCCAATTACATTTAATGACATATAACCAAATTAACTAACTACACCTTAATTAATTACCAGCATAGCTCTCGCCAGCTAGAAATAGATCTGATTCCTTGTACTTGGGAAATTCTTCCAACCAGTTGACGATAAACCTCAAATTATCCTCAGCTGTCAAGGACATAAGCCAAAAGTAGGTAGCAATTGATCAACCTAAGGAAACAAGTGAAGTAAAAAGACAGCTAAGAATATTGGCAATTCCCGTAAGAAAATATGTATCACCAGTTCTAGTGTCATTCCAAACTTCGTAATTTGAGCTGGTATTTGAGTATGAAAATCCAACTCCAATTGGTGATTCCACGTATAACATGTTCGACTCTGTTCAGTAGGGAATAATCAAATTTATAAGCACTTAAATAATTATTTATGTTAGTGTTTTATTCAATTCTAACTTAAAATTTATTTTATTTACAAATAAATTTCTTATAAAATTCATTTATAAAGAAATTTCTATGTTTGACACATTATAAAATCAAAATAAAATTTATTTAGTTTAGTTATAACCAATTTCAAAGATTTAATGAAATAAAATTCTAAATGAATTTTCGTTTATATCAAACACATGAAAATGTGAATTTACAAATAAATTTCATAAAAATTATGTAATTCATTTATACCAAATACAATGTTAATTGCTATTGGAAGTGGCGAATTTTAAGATAAATATTATAAAGTATTATTTTTATTAATTCATAATAGATTTTTTTTAATACAAATATTACGAGTCAAAAGCTGACATTGACTTAATGTGTAAGCCTTAACTTTTATTCACTAATAGGAGTCTCAAAAGCTGATATTTACTTAAAGTATAAGCCTAAATTCTTATCCACTAATAGGAGTGTAAAGTTAACTAATTGATTAATTCTAGTCTTCCAATAATTAGAGATTTTTTTATTTTTCAATATGAGATGTCTAATAAATTAGATTAATAATGCAATTACATGAGTAATGAAAATATTTTTAAAATTAAAAAATGTTATAATCTTCCAATAATTAGAGATTATTTATTTTTCAGTATGAGATGTCTAAAAAATTAGATTAATAATGCAATTAAATGAGTAATGAAAATATTTTTAAAATTAAAAAATGTTATAATTTAATAAACAAAAATATATGTTTATAATAGCAATGGTAAACATGCTATTGATTTTTCATATTCTGTATAATCCTTACCTAAGTTCCATGAATATTGATTCTTGACAAGATCTCCATTTTCATCTGGTTGGAACGGACCGTGCTCCATGAAAGCTCCAAAACCAAGTGAGGAACACCCAGGGCCTAAAATCAAAAGCTCACAAATATAACATGCGATATGTGTTGATTTATTTTCTTTGTATATTATAATAACAAGCAATATATGTCTTTTCAATGATCAATCAATATATATAACTAATTTTTATTTCATATTCAGTTTTAGTGAGTCAGATAACTATTTATTTGAGATAAAAATTAATATTTTTTAAAATAATTATTTGACACATAAATTATAATAATTTTTATATAAAATTAATTAATTTTATTTTTAGACTCAATTTTAAATAAATGATTATCATTTGTCAGCTAACTATTTATATAAGATAAAAGAAAGTGGTTTGGCATAAAGTGAATAGAAATTTTGCATAAAATTATCTAATTAAAATTAAAAATAAATAGAAATAAAAAATGTATTAAAAACTATTAAATAATTAATTAAAAATATAAAATTAAAAAAATTTATATATTATTTATTTAATCACATATTTGTATGGATATTTTATTTTATTTATATTTTTAAATATATATATTAAATAATATAATAAATTATAGTTGCACATATCACGAATTATGAACTAGTTAAATAATAATAATAGGATTTAAAAAATTATTTGAAAATTATAAATGGTTGGTTATAAAAATGTTAGACATATTATAAAAAAAAATCCAATAAAAGAAAAAGTTAAAATGTGTCCCACATTATAAAAACCAAAAATACTTGTTCACTTTTTTTATATATAAAAAGAAAATCAAACACTTTATATTGTAATGTTATGTTGTATATAGATGCTAAACCCATTGATATTTGTTTTTTTTCATTTAAAAGCACATATATCTAGACAAAAAATTTTATTTAATTTTATTGCAATAATAATTTAATTTTAGTACAGAAAATGAGAAACAGAAAAATTATATATAGTATTTCCATAACCCAATAACTATAGTTAGTAATTGCTAGTTAATTAAGTATAATATCATATTGCAATTAATGTGTTTCTTTATATAATTAACTGTTTCCAAATTTATTAAAGATAAAAATAAACTAATTATTTAACTTATCATCTCACTCTAATCCTTTTTTTTAAGCTCTTGTTTCAGTATATAACTATTATGATATATTTTGAGGATTTGAAATCCTAAACTTGTACACTGATAATTGAATGCCCAAGCATACTAACACTTAAAAGTATACCGTCGGTCCAGCCAAAAATATGAGCTTGGCTAAGAAAAATGATTTATAAAAAAGGCTTTATTTTTTAGTAGTAAAAGATAAAAAAATTTTTGAGCTAAAATTTTTTCCTTTAATAATTAAAAAGAAACAATTTGGAATCTTTAGGATTGGGCTCAAAAATTTTTCTTCTTGAATAATTAAAGTCAAACAAAATTTTTCTTCTTCAATAATTAAAGTCAAAAAAAAAAAATTCTTCTTTAATAATTAAAGTCAAACAAAATTTTTCTTCAATATTTAAAGAAAAAAATTAAAAAGCTTGAGGGTTTTTTTGTGGCCTCGGCAAAGACTCAGTAGCATATATAAAAACAGAAGATGTACAGCAAATTCACAATGACAGGGATTAACCTCCATTGAGCCACAAGGTCAAGGGACGTGAAAGTGGATCAGCTGCCTCGGCTTCTACCAAGTAATAGAACAAAGCACGACCTTGTCTAGCATCTGTACCAATGTACCCAGAGTACTGTTTAAAAGAAACGTTGCTGGGTTGTCCTGGTAGGTTCGTTATCAGCTCAGCACAAGATTCGTTGAAGAGTATTAAGAACAAGGCAATAAGGAACCATAAAGCCATGAGAAAACAAATGCATATGCATGTAATTGTTAAGAATGTCAGCAGGTGATAGAGATAAATGCAAGGCTATAGGAGCATTATTCTTAACGAAATGCCGACTCAATCAAGCATTATTCTTAACGAAATGCCGGCTTAATCACGGAATACATTATACGGTAATTGCTGGTGCCAGCTCTTGGCTTCATGTTTATGTATGCTTTGTCTTGTTGCTGTAATTGTCCTGGTAGGCACTGTTTGTTCGTAGTAGAATTATCAAGTGTGTCTATGTTTATCTGTTCCTAAATTCGCACATTTTTTTTAGGAAAATTCATGAAAAATAATGTTATAGTAATAAAAAAATTGATCATTAGACGTGTAAATCAATTGATAAAAACTATTTTAAACTAATTAGGGTCTTAAAATTCAAACTAAAGTATGTAGTTATATTAAAATTTAGTATATAAAATTTTATCGTCTAATGATAGTATCTAACTCGAATTAATCTCATGTTATAGGGTTTAACACTTGTATCCAACTCGAATTCGAATGTTATAGGGTTTAACACTCGTATCCAACTCGAATTCGAATTTCTGGTGTTATAAATAATTGCATATAGGATGATGTCCGAATCATTCATCGTAGATGTTGGACAGATCCCAAACTTTAACGTCAAATGAATGCTACGAATGCAATATTCCTGTGAGGATGTGGATGAGGGCTTCCATTTTATTATTGTTATTTTATTAATATCCACCGCATGCGTTAAAAAGAAAAGTATAAACAAGGAGGGTTATAGCACACAGATTCAAGCCTAATGGACTGCGTCATAACCACGTCCCTAAAGAAAGAACGTACTTGACCAAGACCGCTCTCTATCTGATGTAGGATGAGCATCAATTTGAGATAAATTTTTCTCTGAGTTGAATCCACTGAACACTCATTTATTGTAAACAGTCATTTAAGATGAATTTTTATATACGTGGTATTATATAATTTTTTATTTTATCGATAACATTTATAATTTTTATAATTATATAATCAAAATATAATTAAGAGTGAGATCACTCCTATATATATGTAAGCAAGTTCCAAGGGCAAAGAAACAATCTTAACGTCTTTTTCTTTTTTTTTTTTCTAAAAACAACTTTTTTAGAGTTTTACACCTGTGCTAAACTCTTTTTTTTTATTTATTTTCTTTAATTTTAAAAAATAAATCTTTTTATTTTATCTTATTAGTTTTTCTTTATTTTATCTCTTTTTAGAGTTGTTATTTTATTATTTTATCTTTTTTATGAAAATTATTTTTAAGAGTTTTTAATAATTTGAGACTGACTATTTAGTAGTACAAATGATAAATTATTAAACTGTTTAGAAATATTATATGAATTTCAATTTATATCGTATTATAATACCAAGTTTGATAAAAATCTCTATAATTAATAAAAAAGCAAAGTTATCAAAAAAATTTACGGTGAAAATAAAATGTGATTTTAGAATTAAATCAATGTATCATTATTAACAGTATTAAAAATTAATTTCATATTGATATTCTAAATTATAAAAATATTTATTTTTATAAATGTCGTATGATTATCTATAAATGAAAATATTTTCATTATTCTTAACAAAAAAAAAAAAAAAGAAGCTCAAAGGGTTGGCTAACAATTATTGAATAATTCTAAATGTTAAAAATAAAAAAACATCGAGAAAAGCCCTAGCCGATTACTCTTTTACACAAAATTAATTTGAGATTTTCACTTCTTATCCATATAGATACTTTTATAAGTCGTGCATTACAAAATATGAATGACTGTAGTCTGAATCCTATCTTAAAGATGGCGTCCATGAAACTAAGAGCCGATAGCAATAAGTTAAATCTCTACGTTCATATTTTGATTGATTGCCAAATAAATTCAACATATTCATGAATTTGACAATTACAATTTTAAATTTCCCCTGTCTATGTTATACATAAGAACTTAGCACCAATTAGAATTTTCAACAGTACTATAAATCACTTTTAATTGGATAGTTCATCTCATCTGATGAATCGAAAATTTTTCCAAGTAAAATTTTTAATATAAACTGAGTTTACTATGTAAAATAGTAAAGCAACTAATAAAAGAAATTGGCTAAAGTATTAAATACACATACACATCTGAAGTTATCTCCTAATAACAATTAATGATAAAATAAACGTTTTGATCAAATTTATCGCTGAATTTATATTTTTTCGTCAAATTTATCTCTGAAGAATAATTTTATTCACCGTTATACTTTTGTTTAACCTATTTCTCTTTATATCTGTGAATGAACGAGTATAATTATTAATCCATAAAGATATTGTTGTGTCAAGATGAGTCTGCATTTTTTAGAATTGATGACTTCAAAATTTTTGAAATTTAGGAGAAATTGTATTTTTGTTAAAATATATCTAAATTCAGTTTTTTTAAATGTGTTTGCTAACCGTATAACCATTTATCCAACTGCAGGAGAGATATAAAGAAATAAATTAAATACGAATACAATATAATGATGTATGCAAATATTATTCACAAATAAATTTGACAAAAAATATAAATTTAGAGATAAATTTAACGAAAAAATTTTTTGTCTTTTATTATCATTGAGAGACAAATTCTGAAATGTATTTAGTATTTTAACCTTTTTGTTCATTTTTTTCCATTGATATTTTCTAATTTTCACAGTTTTATACTTAAATGTATCGCATAAAGTCTCTTATAATTAAATGATTCATCAATCCAGTCCGGAAAAAAAATTTCTCAATTCAAGGCACCAAAATTGCGAATTGTCGTAAAACACATCAACATCAATATATCAGATACAACCACCACTGTTGCAGGTTTTAGGTGGAAAACATCGTCAAATCAGATACAACCACTGTTGCAGGATCTGAGGTAGCACCGCGGACCAAACTATATCCATTATAAGGAAATTTTCCAATATCAAAAGTGGCAATACCCAACATAGCATTTAGCATATGATATGTCTGTGTCCCATAAGTACACCAAGCAACAGCTTCTATTGTGTACCTTTCAAGACTTCATAGGAAGAAATCAGTTGTTCAAGGAATGGAAATCAAATCAAAGAATACAACATGAAGCCTTGCTTTTGGACGCCAATCATATCATATTACCTAACAGAAGAAAAGGAAAACCTGAGAGGGCCAGAGGGAGATGATAATGACGAAAAAAGTGCACTTTTAACATTTTTCTCATTCAACTATCAAGCTCTCTATCTGGTGCACCTACACCCCTTCTGTCCCTTTTTCTTTTTAACCTTTTATGTACAGGAACTGTAGAGTGAAAAAAGCACCAGGTGCCTCATGTCCCACAAGGAAAAAAGGTGGAAAAAAAGAAATGAAAAAACAAAATAGAAAACCAGAAAAAGAGCTCTGCTGTAGTCTGCTACACTGAATGAAGCAAGGATAATGTAGAAGAGATTGGCTCAGTTCTCCACAATTTTTGGGCCTCTATACAATTCTCCAACCATTGCACATTCCTCAGGCTGCTTTCCTCTGTCTTGAAGCCAAGCATAACTTTCTCTCTCCTCTTCAGGCACCGAAATCCCGTGAACTGTATTTTCAGACAAAAACCAAATAATCAACATTTATCAAAGATTGCACTATAAGTGAAAACACTACTCCATTAATATTAGACAATATGAAATCATGGCAAGATTGAACTATAAGTGAAAACACTACTCCATTAATATTAGACAAAGTGAAATCATGGCAAACTACGTAAAAATACCACACGTACCTGAGAAATTGGTAAAAGGGTAGTCGTTGTAGTATGTGCAATGCCGACCTTCAGGATCTGAATATGGGGGGCCAAGCACGTCTAGCACTGCACATGCTGTCACTGCTGTGAAGCGATGCATGTTGCCTCCATTGGCAGGGTATAGAATGCATGGGTTGCAAGGTGCAGTAAAGTTAGAGTTGATTTTGACCTTGGCCAGTCGCACTTCAGGTTGTTGTATGTCTGGCAGAGTAGCTTCGGGCTGTTGGGGCTCAGGTTGATTCACTGCGTTAATGAAAACTGAGGTATTGAGAATAATTTCACTTCCAAGTAAGAAATTGAGAAAGAATAACAACTTCCATTTTGTTGCATTTAATTGAAGTTTTCAGAATAATTCACCAAACTGACAATGTAGGCAGGAGATAGCCAAGATTCAAGACATTACCACATTCCAGGTACCGCAATCAACATAATTCAGGCTTGTTTTTATCCTGAAATTTTCACTTTGTTTTGAAGAGAACTTCCAAATATTTAGAATATTTATGTTAAAAGCTCCACCAGTTTTTGTTTGTCTTAAAAGTCTATTGTTTAAATGTTGTCTAGGACTATTTAGCCTAACAAATTTAGCTTTCACAGCATACAGGTATTATTATCAAAATGATAATGAATTAAGAAAATACGAACACTTGCGTTCAGAAGGATTCATCACAGCAGACCCATTGGAAGGACCATCAACCACCCAATCATATGATTTGATGTGCAGCTCTCCAAACAGTAGCTTGCTGAAAACGGTCATTCCTGGATGATTATGAAGTGGAATGACACCTGATGGAGGGAAACAGAAGATGCCAATCTGTCGTAATAGAAAAATTATGGAACACAAATCAAAACATAATTCCCCCAGTCACACAATTTATATCTCAAACTTACTATGAAAGCAATTCACACACCGAGAATTTGTCACATCCATGGAGATGCAGATATGTTATTGCAGGGGTTCTACCAGCCGGAGGGCTACGAAAATATGGCATATCTGGCCTCAACCCAACATCCTCTGGTTTGATGTCATCTAGGAAAGAAGGAACTAGTGATTAAAATCAATGCAAAGTAAATTAGAACAATAAAAGTAAACAAGCGTCCATTTTGCTGAACCAGCAATCTGGATGTGATTTCCTTTCTCTATTTTGCGTCAGTACCCAAATTACAATGTGCTAATTGAACTTTCAAATATAACTCGTATGGATAAGTAGATAGACACTGTCCAATTGCCTTTGGAATAAATGACAGAAGAAATGGAAGGCAGAAACATCAAGAAAACTAACAATACACGTAAATGAAAGTTGAAAGTTAAGTAAAGGGCACAGAAATGATGTAGGAAACTGCTAGCACAAGAAACACGTGGTACCAATTTATGGTCTTTATTCGATAGCTTTAGCTCAACACCAAACATTGATTAAAATAACATAGTTTGAAGAAATTACTAAACCAGAGTGCAAAGAATGTGCTATAGCATTAAAAAGCTATATAAAGCATGATACTACAAGAAGATGAAAGGTCTAGAAAACGTCAATAAGAAACCAGTTACATGGACAACGGATTTACTGAGGCCTAATGGCCTAAAAATTCATAACTTTCTTAGGGCAAGTTTAATTGTGAAAATAAAGCCTATATAAAGAGAAATAATGTTAATAACTCACATGATGCCTAACTAACAACAGAATCCATTTTCCTTGTTTAGTATCAAGAAATTGCCTAATCAGAATTTCCAGAACTCAATTCCTTAAGCCAATACTAAAATGCATCATATGGCGATTAAATTCTATTAAATTATAATGTTTACTGCCTAAACAAATCACATTTCTAACACTAAAAAAATAAAAATTAAACCCTCTTACCAACCTAACCAAACGACACCACCAAGCAAATACGGACATACATAATACATACCCAAAACCGCACTTAGCTTTTCGATTTTATCGGGTGGAGGAACAATTCCAGGGCCACCAAAGGTAAAAACTTCTTTGCAGGTGTTATACAGCTTTTGGACCGGCGATACCTCCATCACCGTCTTCTTGGGATGAGGCCGTCGCCGGCCTTTCTTTCCTCTGCTGTACGTATTGGCTTTTGGGTTAAATTTTGGGTTCTTCTCCTTGTCCAATTCACAAAACTCCTCCTTTTCCTTATTTTTATTGGCCACACTTGGCTCAATCCCCATTCAGCCGCAAAATTCCACAAATGGCAACCAAAACTACCACGTCTACCAAAAAACGCAAAATTCTTATATGGGTATCTTTGCAAATGCGATAATTGAGCTCAAAACGAGATGAGTGTGCTCAAAATCACGAATTCAAAGAAACAAAAAAATGGGAATTGCAGAAAAATGCTAAATTACGATGTATCCACGGATGAAAAACAGAAGAAACAGCAGAGGAAAAAAAAAATAAAGACAAAGAAGGAACTGTTTAGTATAGTACAGGTATGTCCTGTAAATAAGAAGGTAGTGATGGTCGGTGGTGGTGTATGATACGGTACTTTTTTCTTTTTCTGGTTTTTTTCCTGGCGTGTTCAGGATAGAATAGCAGTACGAGAACAACACCAGGACAGCAGAGATGGAGTAAAAAGCATCTCTGTTGGTAATGATGGTAAGAAGAGAAGAGAGGAGAAGGATATATATGGGAGGAGAAGAAATAGAGGTATATAGGGTTATTAGCTGCTGAAAGGGAAATGCAGATGGTTTGCTTGAGATAGTGAAAACCAGGGGCCATTGATTTGCCTTTCCTATGGGCTGTTCCTAATACCAGGTTTTTTTTTTATCCAGTCTTCCGTTCCCTTCTTCTTCCCTCTTTTTTTTTTTTTTTTTTTTTTTTTTTGAAAAAAAAAATATTATTATTATTATTTAGATGTATTTCTAATTTTAGCCTTCTCATATCTCCTATCCTACGAGGATTTTTTTTTTTTTTGTTTTTTTGAAAGAGCTATCCTACGAGTTCAATATATATATATATATATATATATATATATACACACACACAGAGACTAGCAAAATGACCTGCGTGTTGCCACGGATCTAAAGCATTTTTTTTTTAATATCATAATACATCAATTTTCTGAAGCAAATGTAAGTATAGAAAAGAATAATATTTATAAACAGTTAAATGTAAGTAAGTGATGAAGAAAATTTTATTTTTAACATTAAATTAGACCATCTTAGTATTATGATATTAAATGATGACTACAAGTGCAAGAGGTATATTGGGACATGTCTATATAGATGTTGAGATTGAGAATGAATAACATATGTAATAAAGTAGTGATAATAATAAAATAGAATTAAACAAATTTCAAAAAAATTCTAAAATCAGAAATTGTAATACATAGGTCGCAACCTAAGTACATGCTTTAGAAAGTCTTGTAAACACATTAAATAATATAGTTTTCTCCATTTGGTATTAGTGAAAATCGAAAAATCATTTATTCATATTGTTTTATAGAATTGATGAACAATTGTATGATTTAAATTTCATTTCTATGGTTTTAAAAAATTTAATTTGTACTGCATTTTTAAAAACATTATTTACCATTATAAAACATTTGAAAAAACCTAACACATTTTAAAGACAATTAAAATTATATGCAAACATATCATCTTAAAACATTATAATAAATATTATATATTTAGTTTATTAAGTATAATACAAAGTGGGTTAAATATGCCAAAGTACAACCAAAATTAAAAAGTAATTCATAATATAGTAAAGCCTATTTCTATAGTTTACAATACCAACATTAACATTACCCTTATTATTAATCTTATTATCTCAAATCCCATTTCTTTTCATAATGTCATCAATTGCATTTCTAGTGTCATTACTTGTTCCTGCATTTCCACCAACATTATTTCTATTTTATCTACAATATCATTATGTTCAACTAATTATTGAATACATTCAGTTTCAGCATGCACAATAATAGTACGATATTCTGGATGAATAAAGTTTAACATTCTCATAACACCAATGTCATTATGAAAGAAACTCAATTTTTGAGGATTATGAGACTCAATAAATGCAATTTTTGAAATTTTTGAATATCTCAATTCCTTAATAAATAACTCAAAATAAGACCAACATATTTTATTTGGATCTATATCATCAAAGGAATGAACGCCACCATCCACATATACATCGCCATTGAAAAATCCACCACAACAAAGTAGTATAACGAATTTATTCATACTACATGTCAAAAAATTGAAACAAAGAAAGTAAAAACCTTAATTTGTAACCATTTTCAACACTAAATACTAAAACACTAATATTCAATATATGATATATTTTTGACCATGGAAAAAGACATTAACAAAGGAAAAAAATGTTAATGAAGAAATAAAATTGGATCTATTATAAATGTCATACAATGAATACAAATAGAGAAATGTTAAATTATAATCTACTAAGTACAAAACTATAAATTGGATTAATTAGAAAAAATAGTTGATTTGGTAAGATAATAGCATAATCATATTTAAAGTCTTTGCACTGCGAAACTTTATTTTAAAATTTATTTATGGGTAAGCGTTTCATCCATTATATTTAATGTGATATTTTTTTTCAACATGTGACAACTTATTAGCATTTAATTCTATTTTTTGTATAAAGTTTAACTAAGTGTAAATTGAATTACAAAACATAGGAAAAAACCGATAAAAAAGTAAACTTCAAAATAAAAATAAAATTGAATCTATTATAAATGACAAACAATGAATAAAAACAAAGAAATATTAAATTATAATGTAGAAATTGTTAATTTGTATCTAATTTTATATTAGTCAATTATCGATATATGTTTATTGGTTTTTTTATAATTTTTATATCAAATTATAATTATTTATGGTTTTTATATGGTAGTAAATAATATGCAAAAGAAGGGGAAAAAATATATGTACGAAAAAAAATAGAATTAAAGCAAGTAAAAAAACTTACTTTGATAAAGCAAAATAGTTGACGAAGCACAATCAGTAGTTATGTTATATAAAAAAAATAAGGATTGGCAAACATTAAAAACTATAAAAAATTTATTATTTTAAAGAAAGGGCTAAAATTTTTATGAAACGATGTGGGATAGTTTTGTAAATAGAAAATTACAGCATATTGGTCTTAACAAATATTGAAAAATTGATTAAGGTTTTTTTTTTTTTTTGGAGTTACTATATATGTGAAAATGAAAGTAAATTAAAGTACTATATGAAAGAAAGAAATTATAATGGTTGACCTAAAATTATGTTTAAAAAGTTTACCATAAATATAATGATGCATATTTAAGAAATAAATAAAGTGATATACAAAAGAAGGAATTTTAGTAGTTAAGAAAACTTGTAAAGTTGAAACTCTTGCATACTAAAAAGAGAAAACCTATGAATAGTATAGATAAGGGAATTTCACAAAACATTATAGTTATAAACATGACAATAAGTAGTGATATTGTAAGATCCATATTCTCATTTATTAGCATTCTCACATGAGCATATTCATTGCATAAAATGATTTGCAATCCTACATAAACATATGCATTGGATAAATGACACTTGCACCATTGCTTTTGGAACACTTGAATTGCACAATTGCATTTAAGACACTTGAACATATATGCAATGTTTGTATAGCTGCATGACAAATTACCTTATGTTATGTGCATGTTATAACATCATAAATAATGGTGTTTTACAGCTTATTAAAAGTACAAGGAGCATATGGGATTAGGAAATAGATGGACATGATGAAAGAGTGAAGAAAAGGGACTAAAAGAGAAATATTGAACTTCCAACCAATGGTAGCGAGACACCATGATTTTGTCCTATTAGGGTAGGCATACAAATTAGTTTTTTCATCTTTTAGGATTAGATTGGAGAGGCAAAATGTGAGGGATTACAAAAAAGGAAGAGAGTTAAGAAAGAAAGGAAGAAAGGAGAAGGAGACGAAGAAGTAGAAGAAGAAGAGGAAGAAAAGTGAGCTAGCTAGGAAGAACCCTAAACTTTCTAGTTTTGGGAAAAGAGGTAAGTGATTTTATCTTCTTTTCACATAAAATTTCTCCCTCATGACATGTTAAAAATGCATAGTTAGTAAGAAATATGGAGTATTTGAGATATGACTCACGTATGAAAGTTGAAATTTAAAAGAAACAATAGCTGATTGTGTTGGTTTTGTTGTTAGAGCATATTTTTGCACTCACGATTTCATAACCCTAGAAGAGGAATTAGAGAAAGCATAAACTATGAAATTCATATCTTTATGCCCTATATAAAAGCATGTAATTTTGCTTAATTTGGTATGTGTGAAAAGTTATGGCTCCATCATTAGGGTTGGTTCACAACCAACTGAAATCTCCTCAGTTTTTTTGTTTTCATATAGTTTGATGACCTTATGTGCTGATTTAGACAAAATGCAAAATATGAAATTTGTCGGGTTATATCTCTTCTAAATTTTTGTAAAATAGTTTTAATTACTTTGTTGTGTGGAAAGAGATATGACTTATTGATTGTGATTGGCCCTAAACCTGATCAAACCTCATCAATATTTTAATTTTGTTTTGCAAGAATTTGTTGGCCATAGAATGAGAATTTGGTGATGTACCAAACTTAAAAGTTTTGCATTTATGTCTGACTACATACCTATAAAACATTTTTGTCAAATTTATCATGGTTGATGAAATATTGCCCCTTCATCATGACTGATTGTCATCATGTTGAAAACCTGCTCACCCTGAGATTTGTTATTTATTTTGGTAACTTTATAGACAAAATTAAAGAATGAGTAAACCATGAAAAATGTTCTTTTATGTGTTTTGTAATATTTGGTAAATCAGTTTGTCAATTAGATTTGTAAGATTTGAGATATATTTAAGAATGTAAGACCTACTCAGACTAAGATGACATGGAAACAGGGCATAATTTAAAATTTCACGACATTTTCTATATATCTTATATTAATATGAAATTTGAATATGTTGTATCATTATTTGTGTAGTTTATTTGAAAAAAAGAATCAAATCATTTGAATAACTATAATAAGAGTTATTATAGTTATACTGTAATAAGGTCAAACTGCTATATAAGAAAAATATACATGAACACTAGGTCCACTTGCATGGAACATGCCCATAGTTGCATGCCAAGCATTTATAATCATTTTGACATACTTATAACCATGTATATATCAAATGTTAGGATCTCAACACTTTGAGGAAGCCCAAGAGAGAGAGGAGCAAACCTACTATAAATGTTAGTCGCATCAAAAAGTGAGTAAAAACCATAATTGGATTTTAATGTGTGTGTGATGATTTTACGATATGATTATGTTCTATTACATATATATTTGATTGGATTGTGATATTTTACATGTGAATACAAGTCAAGTGATAATTATATGCTTTTAATGATTACTGGGTATACCATTGTGCATGAACTCTTGCATATAAAACTAAAAAGATGTTATGATAGGCTTGTCGAATACTTGCAAATCACTTGAAAAAGTGACCAATATGTCCTATTGGCACATTTTATTGATCAAATTATTCACTTGTTCTATGTTGGTTAGCAAAATCAAATGTTACTAGAATCACTTGAATTCCCGAGAGCAGTGTTTATTTTGCAAGGTCACGACAAAATCAATCTATTACATTTGCACTTGCATAGTCAATTCTTCTACTTGTAATATATCCTAATGATATTTGATTGTTGGTTGTACCATAGGAATCTTATTATTATTTTTATTCATTGAGTTGCGACTCACCAAATCGCAATTATGTTTTTCAGATATTGAAACATAGAGTTTGGATACTTTGAAGCATGGAGTTTTGCATATCGACACATAGAGCATAGATCATCGACTGAATTCTAACTCTCTTTGTCCCTATCTCCTTCTGTCATGTACATACAGCTAGATAGGAACCAGTTTATGGTCATTAATCTTGAACATTAGTTAACATATATGTACATTAAATACATGTTGGATTATATATATATGGTGAATCAACCTTTATACATATCTATTTTTAGACAAGAACGTCATGATTTGTAAATGAAAATGGTTGCTACAGATATATAAAAGAAGGCAATGATGATATGTTACTAAAAGTAATATTCATGGGTATTATGCAACCTTTTAAAAAGGTAGATTGAATTTTAAATAGTTAGTATAAGAAATATGTTATTGACATTGTGTAGATAGTATTAACACAAATATGGAATCAAAATAAGGAAATAAAAATGAATAAGAGAGGTTGAGAATTTTGAAGAGATGAAAATTTATAAATGAGTAAATGAAGTAAGAAACTACAATTTGGAAATCACATAGCTGCAGTGAGTAAGATCAAATGATAACAACTATAAATGTAGGAGAATGTGGTTTTTATAAAGAAACAATATAAAATATTGGAAAAAAATTTATTATTTTTACTTGTACTAAAAGATATCAACACTGCTAAATTCACATGAAAAGAAAATCTAAAACTCGCTTTCCAAAACTATGATACATTAGATGTTCAACGAAACTTGAAGACTTATGGATATTCGTAAGTTGCAATTTAAAATATATAAAAAGAAAACAAAAGCACATTATAATATTAATATTTAGGCCTATTAACGAATGAATAATATATATATATATATATATATATATATATATGTTGTTATAAACAACAGATGGAGCAAAATGCTTCATAATATTTTTATATATTTATTAATCGATACACAAACATTGTAACAATATATATATGAATAATCTGTTATTTTATAATATAAGAATAAATTGAAGATAAGTTTTTGGCGTATGAAGATAACAATAATGATATTTTTTAGGACACAAAACGTCATGCAAGCAAACTTAATAATATTAATTAGCAATAGATATTATTCAAACTAAATTGTTTTATACAGAAACAATATGCCAAAATATAATAGTTTTCATTTAATATAATAAATTTTAAAAAGGTGGTTTTTATAGACAAACAATATAAAGTATTGAAAAAAATTATTATTATTTTTGCTCCCACTAAAAGATATGAATATTGCTAAATTCACATGAAAAGAAAATCTAAAACTTGCATTTCAAAATGATGATACATTAGATACTTTATGAAATACTAGGGCTTGTAGATATTTGTCAGTTGCAATGTAAAATATATAAGAAGAAACCAGAAGAACATTATAATATTAATATTTAGGCTTGTTAATTAATGAATAATAAAGATGTTACAATTTATGTTGTTATAAACGACAGATGTAGTAGAACACGTGATAATGTTCTTATGCATTTATTAATAGATACATAAATATAGTAGTGATATACATGAACAATTTATTATTTTATAATATTAAAATGAACTAAATATAAGTTTTTGGCATATCAAGACAATAATGATGATATTTTTAGGGACACTAAACGTGACGCAAGCAGACTTAATAATATTAATTGGTAGTAAAAATTATTTGGACTAAATTGTTTTATATAGAAAGAGCATATCAAAATACAACAGTTTTTGTTTGATATAATAAATTTTAAATAAATTAAAAAAGGACTTGGACAGAACTATTTAACAAATTTATTATTAATTAAGTATATAAGTTTGATTTCTATATGTAGGAAATAGTAATGATACTACTTTTCATAATTATATTATGGTGTGGTTTTTTTTTTTTTTTTTTTATGTATGCATTAAATTAAAAAGTTGTTAGATCTAGCTTGGGAGTTTTTGCAAACCAAACTTGTTTTGATGATTACAAACACATCTAAAAACTAACTCTTATTTAAGTTTGTGTGTAAGATCTTGCAGGTTCATCAAATTTGTTGATCAAAGGTTTTTAAAAGAAGAGTTTTTGGAAAAACTCTAAGTATTCAAAGCCAACGAGTGTTATTGCATTTCAACAAGAGTTGTGACTTCATCAATGGGTGTTGAAGTGACACCCAAATATGAGTTAAGGTTTCTAGATCCCTCAACCATCAACTCTCTCATTGCACAATAGGCATTGGATGTTGAAAACTCTTAAGCTTTGCAAGTTAACCTTCTCAATAGGCGTTGCATTTTCATAACAGGCATGGCTCATCGATACCTCAATAGACATTGCAATTTTGCAACAAGCATTGTACCAAATGACTCGATGTGAATAGAACTCTCAAAGTCTCGACACGGGCGTTGGAAAAGCACCCAGGCAGAGTTAGAGTTTCTAGACCCTCCAACAGGAGATGCTTAAATGTTCAACAAGCATTGGGACACTTTTCAACAGACATTGAACTAAAGCCAACAACTGTTGAAACACTTTACAAAATCTTAAAAAACAGAACATCAAGTTCACATCCTCTTGGAGATTTTCAACAAGCATTGTCCATATCCTAACAAAAGTTGAAGTTTAATTCCAACAGGTATTAAGAAGCTCCAATAGTCGCTGAAGGAGTTGGTGACTAAAAAATTAAAAAAGTCAAAAGAGAAGTGTTTAGACAAATCTCTCCCTAATAACTAGTTCTAACTGGCATTTCAATAAAATCAATGGTCGTTGAAGTTGTATTTTCACCTAACAACGGGCATGAAGATTGTGCAACAAGCGTTGAATGACTACTTTTTGACATGGAGTGACAACCTTCTTTCCAACGACTAGTTTCATGTCTTTACCTATAAAAGGACTTTCCCACAACATAATTAAGTAGAGAAAAAGTGAAAAGGTAAAAAATGAGTTTATTCTATTATGAAAACTACATTTAACAAAAAGAGTGAAACAAGTGTGATCTAACTTCAAGGGAAGATCGATTGTCAAAGCTTGCATAAGACTTCTTCAAAAACAGAATTAAAGAATAAGCTTAAGACATCTCTCAAAACTCACCATCAAGTCAAGCATAATTTTTGAGTGTGATCATTATTGTTTAATGCTTAAGTGTTAGTGTTCTTTCTTATCCTTAAATTGTAAATTCTTTAGAGAAAGGTTTTTGGTTTAGAAGATCTTTATAAACATTTTTGTGAACGGTTTAAGGTAGTACCTGTAAACTACTTTAGGAAACGGTTTTAGTGGCACCCAAAAGTCTACTTGTAATGGCTTAGTAGTGTCTAAAAACTACTAGTGTAAAGGTGATTAATAGCACTCGAAGTCAATCTTGATAATAAAAGTCTCTAGTGGAATACTAGCAGAGAGGACATAAGCAGGGTTGTGTTGAACCTCTATAAATTGATTGTGTCGATTTCTCTTTATTTTTGCATACATCAGTCATTGGTTTTTACTTGTCATTGCATACCTAAATCTCTTTATCAAGGCTTAAGTGTTCAGAGCAAAGATCATGGCAAGTCATGAGGAATCGTAATCAATCCATAAGCCACCATTCTTCAAAAGAGATGACTACGAGAATTGGAAGAACCGTATGGAAATCTTTCTAGACAGTGAAGCCATAGATCTATGAGACATTATCGAAGAAGGAAAAAAAGTTTTAACTAAGATGTTCTTATTCCCAAGCCCAGGAGTGAATGGACAATAGAAGGAAAAAAGGCAAATCTCAAAAATAGATGAGCCATGCACATTCTTTTTTATGCTATCCATAAATCTCAGTAAGCAAAGTTGCAACTATGCACATCAATAAGGGAAAGTTGGGACACTTTGTAGACTTAACATGAAGGCACCAACGAAGTTAATAAGAAAAAGATGCAAATGCATACTTATGTGTATGAAACTTTTATATACTAGCCTGGTGAGACCATAACTGAAATGTACAACAGGTTCACTGATATTGTGGGCACTCTCAAAACTCTTGGGAAGTCCTACTTCAATTAAGATATGGTTGCTAAAAACCTAAGAATTCTTCCCAATGACCCAAAAAGATTTAGGTATCTAAGACTTGATCCTCTTTGTTTTGCAGATGTGTTTGAAATACTAAGTTAGAAAGCAAGAGTGGTATCTAGACAGTGGATGTTCAAAATACATGACAGGAGAAAGTGAGTTCTTCACACAACTAGAGAAATCTGAAGGTCTTGGAAATGTATCATTTGGAGACAATGGAAAAGCCAAAATCATTGGTATAGGTAAAGTTGGTAAGGGTGTTAGCTCACCCACTCTTGATAGGGTTTTGCTTGTTGATGGACTCAAACATAATCTGTTGAGTGTAAGTAAGCTTTGTGATAAATGCTTCAGAGTTATGTTTGAACCATAAGCTTTCTATGTGTTAAGAATGAATGACAACAAAATTTTGTTCATTGGTAGGAGAACTCATAACATTTATATGATTGATTTAAATTCTCTTGTTAACAATGATGTTAAGTGTTTAGTATCTATAGTGAATGAAGGTAAAACCTTGCATAGAAGGCTAGGAAATGCAAGCATGGAACTCCTCAACAAGCTAAAAAGGAAAAACTTGGTTGAAAGAATGCCTGAAATTTGCAAAGGAAGGAGTTTCTGAAGCATGTCAAAAAGGAAAATAGGTAAAATCTTCATTCAAAGCCAAGAACACAGTAAGCTCATATATACCCTTGAAATTGCTTCATATGGACTTGTTTAGACCCGCTAGAGTATCTAGCTTGGGAGGCATGCATTATGCATTTGTCATTATAGATTATTACTCTAGATATACTTAGGTGTTGTTCGTTCCTCATAAGGATTCTTGCTTTGTTGCCTTTAAGACTTTTGCTAAGAGAATTCAAACCAAAAGGATTTGAAGATCTCTTCTGTTAGAAGTGACCATGGAGGAGAGTTTGAAAATACAAAATTCCATAGCTTTTGTGCTGAGTATAGTATATCAACAATTTCTCCACTCCTAGAACATCATAAGAAAATGGTGCAGTAGAAAGGATAAATAGAACTCTTCAAGAAATGGCTAGGACCATATTACATGAGTGCAATTTTCCTAAGTACTTTTCGGTTGAAGCTATAAATGCTTCTTGTTATGTGTTAAATATAGTATTGGTCAGACCCTTGTTGAAGAAAACACCCTATGAGTTTTGGAACAATATGAAACCTAAGATTATATATTTTAGAGTCTTTGGTTGTTAGTGTTTTATTCTAAACACTAAAGACAACCTTAACAAATTTGACTCCAAATTCAATGAAGGAATTTTCCTTGGATACTCTACTACCAGTAAAGGGTATAAAGTCTTCAACAACATAACTCTTATTGTTGAAGAGTCTATGCATATTGTTTCTGATGAATTTGGTCCCACTTCTTCAAGAAAATAAGATGTTAATGATCTTGCAAGTCCCATGAGTGAGCTGAATATTGGAAAAGAAGGAAAAAAATATAGACAATTCATAAGAAATAAAAAGTTAGGAAAATTTAGATCAACCTCTTCCTACTCCAAATGAAGAGCAAACTTAATTGGAAAAGGATTGGGTCTTCAAGAAAGATCATCCAAGAGATCTCATCATAGGTGCTCTATCAAGTTGGGTAACAACTAGATCATCATTTAGAAATGCATGTATCAATCTTGTTTTTATTTCCATTATTGAGCCTAAGACCATATATGAGGCCATAAAAGATGATCATTAGGTTCTTGCTATGCAAGATGAATTCAATTAGTTTAAAAGGAACATAGTATGGACCTTAGTTCCTAGACCTCAAAGACATTCTATTAGTGGAACAAAATGGGTCTTTAGGAATAAGATTGATGAGCATGGAACCATAGTTAGAAATAAGGCTTGGTTAGTAGCTAAAGGCTATAACTAAGAAGAGGGAATTAACTTTGATGAAACATTTGTCCCTGTGGCAAGGTTAGAAGTCATTAGGATTTTACTTGCATTTACTTCTCATATTAATTTTGAATTATATCAAATGGATGTCAAGAGTGCTTTCCTTATTGACTACATTGATGAAGAAGTATATGCTAAACAACCCTTTGGTTTTGAAAGTCATTGCTTTCCTAATCATGTGTTCAAGCTCACGAAAGTCTTATACGGCTTGAAGCAAGGTCCAAGAGTTTGGTATGAAAGGTTGAAAAACTTTCTTATAAAGAAAGTGTTTCCAAAGGGTTGATAGACACAACACTCTTCTCAAAAGAGATGAATGAATACTTATTGCTTGTGCAAATATATATAGATGATATTATTTTTGGTGCCACTAATGTTTGCTTGTATGAAGATTTCTCCAAAGTAATGAAAGTGAATTTGAGATGAGTATGATGGAAGAACTCAAGTTCTTTCTTCGATAGCAAATCAAACAAGAAAAAGAGGGAATCTTCATCAACCAAGCAAAATACACAAGAGAACTAATCAAAAGATTAGGCATGGAGAACAACAAACCTTATAAAACTTTAATGAGCACTAACATCTAACTAAGCACAGATAAACATGGTAAGGTTATGGATCAAAAGTTGTATGAAAGTATGATTGGCAGTCTTCTTTATCTAACTGTAAGTAGGCCTAATATCACGTTTAGTATGTGCTTATGTGTAAGATATCAGTCTAATCCCAAGAAGTCTCACTTGCATGTTGTAAAACACATACTCAGATACCTTAATTGTACTTCCAACTTAGGACTTTGGTATCCTAAGAGTTCTTCATTTAAGTTAAATGCATTTTTAGATGTTGATTTTACTGGGTGTACCTTAGATTAAAAAAAACACTTCAAGTACATGTTAATTATTAGGTAGATGTTTAGTGTCTTGGAGTTGCAAAAAGTAAAATTTAGTTACTTTGATAATAGCTAAAGTTGAGCATGTGACAACAGGTCTTTATTATGCTCAAATCCTATGGATGAAGTAATAACTTCTTAATGATAAGATTATTATAAATCAAGTGGCCATCAAATATGATAACACTAGTCTATCAACTTATCTATGAATCACATTCAGCATTCTAGGAGTAAGCATATCGATATAAGACATCAATTTCTAAGGAATCATATTAATAATGATGATATTGTGTTAGAATTTATTGATACTAATCATCAATTAGCAAATATTTTTATTGAACCTCTTTGTGATGAAAGAATGCAACTCATGAAAAGAGAACTTGGAATGATTGATGAGAGTACATTGAGTTAACATCAGCAGGTTCTTCTCTTTCACCCTTGTTAATTCATGCATAATCTTTATTGACTGATTATTGAAGTATTATGTGAATTGATTTCAATTAAAGTCTTTAGATTATATAAGCTAAAGATTTTGATTGTGTTTAGTCTTGATCAAATGTCCCTTTATTAATTGAATTCATGACTATATCATTGAGTTTGATTAATAATTTATGTCAACTTAGCTTTGAAAATGTTTGCTCATTTGAAAATCTATTTTGAACTAGTTTTTGCCTTGGAAAACATGGCCAACGAGCATTACAAATCTTCTAACGATCGTTGTGTTATTCATAATTTGCAACCTATGTTTTTATATGCCCCCACGATTGTTGTACATTTCTAACGACCGTTGTTCTTCACCCAGTGGGTGTTGCGAGCAACAACCATCATTGAATGAAAGACATATGTTAGATTTAGCTAATGATCATGTCCATTAGCTATTGTTTCATTTACAGCAGTCGTTGAACACTTTTAAAGAAACACAAAGTTCTTCAAACTCTTATATATACCCCTAAAAACCCTAAGTTATTTTGCTTTTGATTTCTTTGTGCTTTTACTCTTTCTCTCTCTCTATATAAATCTTTTTGCTTTTTGTTGTCACTTGCATCATTTATCAAACACCAAACCCTAACCACAGCTAAAAGTGAAAGAACTAAAAGATATCAATAATATGTCAGGAAAAAACCCATAACCCTCCTACTCAAGTTTAGAAACTGAAGAAAACCTGGCCTCGATGATTGCTCAATAAAAAAACAAGTCTAATGAACCTTCATCTGCTCCTCAATCCTCAAAGAAGGCCAAGGCAATTCTAGAATTAGAGGGGAAGGGAAAAGAGATAGAAATAGAGTAACCTCCCCTCATTGTCCACAAATTTCAATCTCAAGACGGACAAGCAAAAAGAATTGGCCCTAAAACTTCTCAAGAGACATCTAGGGGTAGGGAAATTTTTTGAATGGATGGGTATTCAAAGTTAGGGTTTGACAGAGCAAGTAGATGAGCTAATGTCAGGGATAGGATCGAAACTCTGTTGTCACATTAAAGAGCCCTCCTATCTAGAGCTAACAATTGAGTTCCTGATTACTCCAGAGGTTCTAAGAGGAGATTGTCATGCATACGGACAAGAGGGGACCATCAAGTTCAAATTCTTTACGAAGAAGTACACTATAAGACCAAGTGAGTTAGCTAAATGTTTTTATGCTTCTACCACTAGAATAAAAGAGCATCATCCTATTTGCAAAGTGGATGTGAACCAATTCTGGAAATCTATCACATACGGGAAAAACAATTACAATAATAATAATAGTAAGGAATCAAAAATTAAAAGTCAAGCCTTGAGGATCCCACATCAGTTTATAACTTAGAACATCAATTGGCAGAGCCTAATCAAACGATAATTATACCATCACATACGTCTTTTATCTTTGGTGCATGAAGAACAAACAAAGGATAAACACTCCATTGTTCTTGGTGCAAAAAATTGACAGTCAAGTGGACAAGGCAAATGAGTTTGTGATGGGGCATTACATCACTCAAATTGCCAAGTTTGTGAAGGCCATACCCTCATCTGAAAAGGAACTTGAAGTAAGGAACATTATGTTAAGGAAACTTCCACATAATGAGTTCATTAGTGAAAAGATATTACTAAGTATGGGGATTCTTCAAAGGCTTAACTTAAGCCTGATAAAGAGAATTCCAAAGCAAAGAGAAGCCCTTGGACTAGACCTAGATGATGATGAAGTTGAGGAATTCATGGAAGTAGGCATTACTATTGTTGAAGAGATAGGTATAAGTGCTCATGCTCAGACTACTGCTCTCACAGAATTTGAGAAAAAGGTCTTTGACCATCTTGCCACAATTACAAATACCATTCAAAAGGTTGAATCCTCTACCATCTCCTTTCATCAAAAGGTTCACAAACTTCAAAGGGATATGAAGGACCTTAGACTAGATAGTTGAAGGACTCAACTTATAACCTAGAACACTAACTACCATAGCAAAATCAGAGGCAGCAGTTGAGCCTAAAGACAAGCCTTAGAACCAATCTCTAGGACCCTTACCCTTATTCATCTTCATGTGCATATTTTCTCATTGTTTCAATTATGTTATCTTTTGATTTTCAAAATGTTGATGTAAGGGACAACACTTTAATGAATATAAGCATTTTCTCAACCATTGTTTGTTCTTACTTGAGTTATCCTTATTATTTCTCTACTTTTGTATGACTTTTTGATAATGACAAAAGGGGGAGAAATTACCAAGTATGAGATACAAAGTGTGAGAGTAAGGGGGAGTGAAAATAAAAATATAAGAACTAAGTGTGAGATATAGCCAAGTACAATGCGTGCTATAACTTAGTTTTTATAATTTTGTTTTGCAAAATCTTGGCATGTATAATTTGTTTTAATACTGTATAATCAATGAAACCAAAGGGGAGTTAATGATCAATTATAACTTATGCATTTGTTCATTATATGATGTACACTTCTTGCAAAGAGTATTTAACCCTTAATAGATTGTTTGTCATCATAAAAAAGGGAGAGATTGTTAAATCTAATTTGGGAGTTTTTGTAAACCAAGCTTGATTTGATGATTACAAACATATTTAAAAGCTAACTCTTGTTTGGGTTTATGTGTAAGATCTTATAGGTACATCAATTTGTTGATTAAAGGTTTTAAAAAGAAGAGTTTTTGAAAAAACTCTAAGTATTCAAAGCTAATGGATATTGTTACATTTCAACAGGCGTTGTGACTTCATCAATGGGCATTGAAGATACTCAACGAGTGTTGAAGTGACACCTAAATATAAGTTAAGGTTTCTGGATCCCTCAACCATTAACTCTCTCATTGCACAACAAACGTTAGATGTTGAAAACTCTTAAGCTTTACAAGTTAACCTTCCTACTGGGTGTTACATTTTTATAATGGATGTGGCTCATCGATACCTCAATAAGCATTGCATTTTCGCAATAGGCATTGGACCAAATGACTCGATGTGAACAGAACCCTCGAAGTCTCGACACGGGCATTGGACTTATACCAACAGGCGTTGAAAAAACACCTATGCAGAGCTAGAGTTTCTAGACCCTCCAACGAGAGATGCTCAAATGTTCAACAGGCATTGGGACACTTTTCCACAGGCATTAAACTAAAGCCAACAACCGTTGAAACACAGTACAAAATCTTAAAAAATAGAGCATAAAGTTCATATCCTCTTGGAAATTTTCAACGAGTATTGTTCATATCCCAATAGGAGTTGAAGTTTAATTCCAACAAGTGTTGAGAAGCTCCAATAGCCATTGAAGGAGTTGGTGACTAAAAAATTGAAAAAGTCAGAAGAGAAGCGTCTAGACAAATCTCTCTCTAACAGTTAGTTCCAACAGGCGTTTCAATAAAATCAACGGTTGTTGAAGTAGTATTTTCACCCAACAATAGGTGTGGATACTGTCTAACAGGTGTTAACTGACTACTTTTTGACATGAAGTGACGACCTTCTTTCTAACGACTAGTTTTGTGTCTCTACCTATAAAAAGACTCTCCCACAATAGAATTAAACAAAGAAAAAGGGAAAAATAGTAAAAAATGAGTTTATTCTATAGTGAAAACTATCTTTAACAAAAAGGGTGAAACAAGTGTGATCTAGCTTCAGGAGAAGATCAACTGTCAAAACTTGCATAAGACTTCTTCAAAAATAAAGTTGAAAGAACAAGCTTAAGACATCTCTCAAAACTCACCACCAAGTCAACCATAATTTTTAAGTATGATCATTATTGTTTACTGCTTGAGTGTGAGTATTCTTCTCTATCCTTAAATTGTAAATTCCTTAGAGAAAGGTTTTTGGTTTAGAAAATTTTTGTAGATCTAAATCATTTTTGTGAAAGGTTTAACCTAGTACCTATAAACTATTTTAGGAAACAATTTTAGTAGCACTTGGAAGTCTACTTATAACGGCTTAATAGTGCTCGAAAACTATTAGTGTAAAGGTGATTGATAGCACCTGGAGTTTGTTTTGATAGTGAATGTCTCTAATGGAAGATTAGAGGAGAGGACGTAGATAAGGTTGTGCCGAACTTTTATAAAATTGTTTCGATTTCTCTTTATTTTTGCATACATCAATTGTTGGTTTTTACTTGTTATTGTTTTATTCAACCCCCTTTTAGGACACCAAGGGATAACAAAAGTTATATAATATATATTAAATTATGTAGAGTTAAATATAATATTCAACAAGACAACCTAATAAGATGGTTATGGATATTTTTAATTGAACTTATTAATATGTTAAAGCGATTGTAAGATAATACAAAATATCCATGTATGAAAAATTATTTAAAAAAGAATAAAATATTTAAAGATATAAGTAGGACTTATGTATATTTTGTAATAGTATGACATTACTGCCGAAAACTTAAAACCAAAGAATAGAAATTTACAGATTTTAAGTAAACTTTAGGAATGGAATTTTCTTATTATATTTTGATTAAAAGAACAACATATTTTATATTGTAACTTCCTCTATTTTATGCATTGATATTTTTTTTTTATTCTTTTTCTTGATTCGTTTCTTCTATAATGTTTATGTTATTTTTTAAGTGTTTCAGTAAATTAAATTTAATAGTAAGTAAAATGATCACGGTTGTTTATTTTTTAAATAAACAATAATTACAATAGTACATTTTTTTGATCAAACAATTAATTGAAAATTCACATTATTCTATTTAAATTATAAAAATCAGAATTTTTTTCTTTGTAATATAAAATAATTTGGAAAATGTAGGTAAATAATATAAGTGTCAAAATACATATTCTAATGTTGTAATTAATTATACATAAGTAAATATCAAGGTTGACATTTTTAAATTAAATCTGATATAAACCAAATTTAAAAATATTAATATACCTGTAAGTAATTTTTATGAAGATAAAAAGGAAAATTACAAATTATTAACAAAATTTTCTTATATTTTATGAAGTAATGTAAAGTAAGACAAATTTTGTAAATTCAAGTTTACAAAGCGGTTTAACATTGCTATACATTTCATTTTTTAATTTGAAATTTGTTTTAGTATATTTTTTATTATATTTTATGGAACAGAAGTAATTTCAAATTGTTGTTGTAAATACAAACATTTTAATTGTGATAGAAGAGAATAAGTGCACAATAATAAATTATATAACTTTAATTATTAATATTAAAATTTGTAATATTGATGAATATAATTTTGTTATTAAATTTTTATTATTAACACATAAGCAAGACTGACGAACTATTAAAAACATTCTATTATATTTTAGGCATAAAAAATATAAGCTTTTTTAATTGTATATATTTTTTTGTTACTGTATTAGATTTCTTAATTTTAATTTTTGCAACAGGGAAGTTTATTTCATATTAGAAATAAATCATTTCTATAAAATGAGTATTAACTTCTTCACATTTTTTTTAATTGCATTTGTTGTAAATAAGTTTATATTATCAAAAGCATTTACTTTAATTTTGAATTATTTTTAATAATATTAGTTGATTTCATTCATTATGAAACTAATCAAATTAAAATGATTACAGCAATTGAATTATTAATATAAAAATAAATTAGATTTATATTTTATTAATTGATTTCATTTCTAAAAGTATGGTTTACAATAAATAAACGAATGGAATTGTTAAAATTCTATAGTTAAAATAATACTATATCAGAGTGTAACTACTATTTAACATAATATATCTAAATATTTGTAAAGTAAGAAAGAAGGAAAAATTTACAAATGTGTTAGGTATTTTATTTATTAGTTATTATCCAATATACCATAAAATATAAAGAGTTGATAAATAAACAAACAAAAATACAAGGGAAAAAAATTGATCGAATTGAGTTGATTCGGGTTGATCTTTTAATAAAATCGATTTGTTCTGTTATAATTTTTAAAAAATTAGTTTTTTTTGTTTAGTTTTTAAGATAAAAAACCAAAAAATCGAAAAAACCGAATTAACGGAAGTAATAAATAAATCAAATCAATTTGAATAGAATTAGATTTAAAATACATGTAACTTAATTGAAATAAATCGAACCTAACCGAATTTTTATAAGATCTGTTCGGTTTGATTTATAGACACATAAATTTCGATTTAATCGGTTCGGTTAATTCAATTTTTAAAAAATTTTAGTTCGATTTGGTTCGGTTATAAATATAAAAAATTCGATTTATTAAAATTTGATAAAAAATCAAACCGAACCAACAGAACCGACCGAATGCTCACCCCTAGTTATTATCGGTGAAATACATGTGTAAATTGGTGTTTAAATAAGGAAATCAATATGAAATTAAAGTCGACAATAAAAAAGTGGCATTAGAATTATTAAAGAATATTAATGTATTTATCTAAGTTTTTAAACGTTGTTTTGCCAGATTAACAATACATTAAATTTAATTTAATTTTATAAATAATTTATCACATTTTGTTACTGTTATTCATATATTAAATTTAATTTAGTTGTACTAATGTCTCTAAAAAAAAAAAATTGACGTTCAACATATGGGTGATTAAACTTAAATTTAAGCTTTGATTTTGATGTGCATACCTTTGTTATGTAATATATCTAAAAATATACTTTAAATGTTTATATATTATTTTCATTATTTTATTTATAGATAAAGTTGAATTTGTTTTTTTCCTGCAGGATTATTAAGTATTCATAAATTTAAGTTGATAGTTATTTATACATGAAAAATTGTATATGTGACGATTGGAAAGAAAGCTTTCCAATATTTTGTACTCTGCACCTAATTTTATATGAAATAAATAAGCTTTCGCTGAAACGTAACAATAGTTAATCATAGTTCAAAGCAGAGCAATCAACAGCGATAAACAATTTATAAGTAATTTAATTATGCAGTAGATCAATAGAGAAATTATAATATAATAAGCAATAAGAATAACTAAATTACCAGTAATTAATTATAAGAAATATTGAAGTAGATAATAAAAAAAATACTCGTAGCTTTAATATTGATATTGACTTCAAATAAGGGGCGGTTGCCAATATGGAAGCTTAGAGTGATAATGTTAAGGAAGCCAAAAGTATTATGAAGGAAACTAAA
This sequence comes from Omphalea diandra, assembly GCA_949677035.1. NCBI lineage: Eukaryota > Viridiplantae > Streptophyta > Magnoliopsida > Malpighiales > Euphorbiaceae > Omphalea > Omphalea diandra. The sequence goes on along the minus strand of CATIWR010691090.1, from coordinate 37,915 downwards.
TCATTTTTGAACATACTATTATATTTATACCAAGTATATTTATATTTATACATTTTTTTATTTTTAATTATAATCAAATATATATGGAGAGTGAGTAGAATGAAGGGATTGTGGAACAACCTAGAGAGAGAGAGAGAGAGTGAGTTAATCTATTTGATGAATTTATAAAAAGATAATAGCAAAGTGGATTTATAACACATACATCGCATAACAATTTAGTGATTATAATATTCTTTAGAAAATCTATTAATATAAAAATAAGATTAATGAAGTTCATGTCTAGTATTTTTTTTTTTAATTCTGTTGTTTTGATGACAATATCGGAAAATATATGCATAAATATAATATGAGGCTTAAATTGCAATATTTCGTATTGAAATAATAAATAGAAATAGTGCTAATTTTGTTGTTTTCATGATGAAATCGGAAAATATATGCAAAAATATAATATGAAGCTTAAATTGCAATATTTCATATTGAAATAATAAATAGAAATAGTGCTGGTTGAAGTAAATATAAGAAAAAAAAAAGGTTCTGATAATATATAAACTAATTGAGATCAGTTTATTATTAAGCAAATAAATTATATATAAGGGATAAGAATTAATATAGAAATAATAACATTGATCTAATTTTAAAAAAATCAAATTTTAACAATACATATAATTAATACAAAAATTAATGAAGATCTAGGAACGATATATCATTATGAAACTTGTATTATATACAAAAATATTAATTTAACATAATAGTATTTGAATTAACTTATACTATTAAAATATGGAAAAAATAATTAATTTCAATTAATCTTTATTAGGAAATTGTAAAAACAAAAGTAAAAAATTTACTGATATAAATACCATAGAAATAATTATGTTAAATAAGCAAAATGTCTCAAATTACAAAAATAACATCATGATATAGACTTTATTAATATTAATAAATGCTTGGAAAAAAAAAAGAAAAAAAGTATGTATTCAAACAAACATAATTTGTTTTATAATAAATGTAAAAAAAATAAAACTTTTAAATTAATAGAAGTTAATTGATGTGAATTAATAAAAAAAAATTACGAAATTTATCTACATATACAACATTGTATTTCAAAATTATACTATTTTATTATAAAATTTATTTTTATGCATCAAAGAATTTTAATTCTCATATGTCTTAGTATTGCCTAAAATCTAATAATGTTTCTTTATTAGTATTGCCTAAAATCTAATAATGTTTCTTTATGATATAGTAACAGCACTTGATTATTTCTGGAGAAATATTTTTTTTCGAATTTATTGTAAGTGAGAAGAGAAACATTTTTCGTAATTATCTGTATCATTTTATTAGTGATATTGGTGAAGTTAATATGTATTACTGTTTTTTTAAATATTCTTATATAATTGATTCATTATTTAAATAGAAACAACTTTAGAATTAGCACTTAACATTTTATTCATAAGAACCATGTTTTTATTCTATTCTACAGCTAAAAGTACATATTGTCTAGGAATTAACTCTAACAAACAAACGATGTTTATATATTATATATACAACAAAGAAGTTTTTAAAGTATATTCTTTACCGAAGACAAATCAACAAACAACAAAAAGCAACATAAAACTAAACATTTTCACATTGTTGAACTACCCCACATATATCATTATGGTCATGAGGGAAATGCATGATGTAAAAAAATAAATTAATATATCTGTCTGTTTTATTTTAAAAATAGTTTATAAGAGTATGCTCATTTAAACTTGTTACCGTGTTTGAGCCTTTTTGGAAGCAGATTCATCAAAAAGTGAATATGTCCAAGGGCTAGCAGTTGATGCTGATGATGATCCAATGTTATGCATTTTAAGAGATTGTGGCCTTTCTTCTGATGAGCTCTCCCCTGTACCGGGAGATTCTAAAGCACGCTTCACTGTTGCTTGAGTTTGCACTGTTAACGGCGTGCGAAGAAGTGTTAACCTTTAAGAAGCAGTTGCTAGAGACAGTGCAAATTCTTCATCGGAAGGATCGTTGTCTTTAAAAATATAAGTCAGTTTGAATGATAAATTGTACGGATCATCAGTGCAACTACTAAGGACAACTTGAAACAATTTCCGTAGTCCGAAAATGCGAGTCATGAGGGCAGCCAAGGAGATCTTATCTCTATAACTCTAGGCAAGGTTATTAGTTGGTAGTCCAATCAATTTTTTTGTTGTTAAACTAAAAATAAGAAATATGGCAATTCTTATATTATCCTCTTCAATGGTGTTAAATTTGTACCTATAAAATGCATCACATATATTCAAATTAATAATATGTTAAAGTATAATACACAAAATTCTATGACAATAATAAAAAGATTATCAGTAAACCAAAAGATCTTTCAATTCACCACAAGTATTGCACCATATTTCATTTACATAATTATGAACACCACTTTTTACATTGAGGCATGCTCTGTACTGTCAGTCATTTGTAACATCCACATCTTTGATTGTTGTCTTGCAAGTGAATTTAATATCCTATAGCATCAATCATAAGTTAAATTTAGACTATTAAAGAAATTAAAATAACTAAAGTAATTGAGAATACAAATATTAAGTACCTTATCAGTGTGAATGTCTAAAGAAAGTAGTTGCTCAATAGTTCTCCTGTTCATGTTTCTCTCACTGTCAATATTGCGAGGTCCATGTCCTTGGCTTTCTATTTTTGCAATTGTTAGAGTAGGAGATGCCAATTTGTACAAATACAAATTTAACTTTTTGTATATAATAAAAACATGCAAATGTAGTGTCTTACTTTCGTTTGAAGCCATGAACTTCAGGGATCTCAGGATTCAATAAAAACTCTCATTGTTGATGAGCTATTAACAGATACTTCATCTAAAATAAATAACCATATTTATATAATATTATCTACGTCAATTTATACATATGTTGTAATATACAAAATTGATCTTACCATTAAACTTCTTTATAATCATTGAAAGGAATACTGCGACAACGGCATCAGTTGCTTCACTAGTAATAATATTGTCTTCAGGAAACTCAGTGGCCCATTTATCCCAAAGAATAACGTTGAGTTTTTCATTCCTGTCAAATTGTGTTTATTTACAATAGTATATATATATATATATATATATATATGACATTTTTATATTTTTGGTAAATAAAAAAAAACTTATAATTTTGAATTTGCAGGTGACGTCAATGTGCAGTTCTACCCATAATATCAGCTTGTTCAACCGTACCGATTGCCACAATTGACTGAGAACATCTGAAGGCAAATAAAAATTAATCATTTTTACCATTTTATCTTATATAAATTAGAGTCTATGTAATAATAATAATTATAAACAATTTTAAATAGTTGACACTCGCCTGTCAGATATGTTTTGTCACCGACTTTAACATTAACCCCTGAAAAAGTCGGTGAACTCAAATCTATCAAAAGGCATCGACGCATCATTTTCACCGAACGCTTTTATGAAAGCATTTTGTGGCAGTTTTATGCGAAAGGAGTGTGAACGTATTTTATAATTAGCTTGAGATGTTATTACTACAAAGCCCGAAATGTCATACATCTTTTCTTCTATAAGCAATTGACGAAAATAAGCAACAAACTGTTTTGGTATCATTCCCAACGTTGTGTCACCCTACAATAGTCTAGACATCAGTTAGTAGCAAAACATTGCACTTTGTTATTTTTGAAAATGAAAAAAGTACTATAGTTTGTAAGATATTATTTTTTAATGGAATACCTTTTCATCTATCATCAAGAACTCCAAACTAAATAATTCACTTGAATTTGAAATATTTAGAAATTCCCATATCCTTGCAACTTGAACTTTTATTCAAATATTTTTGCTTTCGTCATTAATATCAGATAATAGTACGTACGTCATTGCCTTCAAATAAATATCATAGCAAATTATAAAACAAATATTAAAATATACAAATCAGCATGTATTATTCACATATCATTATGTTTAATGCAATAGTTTTTTTAAACAATAAGAAGCTTCTTATTATTCTTTAAGAACTCGTATAAACATCATAACAATTCTGAAAATAAAAAATAAAAAATCAATCATCTATATTACAAATATTAAAATTTAAATCATTAAAAATCTCAGTATATATAATATTTCTTGTAGTATACTATTTAAATTATTGAAGTTATTTTCGTTTCTATTTATTACAATCAGTAAATTTTAATTACAATTTATTCTAGACAACGCAACGTATAATTGTCCATAACAAAAAAAAAATCATTATGCAAACATATTTCGAATTGTTTTAATGTGTGTCATTGACTTTTATTTATTGTCATACAGTAATGAATTTTTATAAAAAAAAATAGACGTCTTTTTAAAATAAATGGAAATCCACTTTCATTATAAGATAAAACAACTCAAGGTATATGTACTTATACTTTTTTACCGCATTGGGATCTGGTAAGTATTATTGCTTCAATAATTTTTACACCTAAAGAGTTTGTAATTCTTCTTAATTATTTATTTTTTTACAACTCGAGTCAGAGCTATAGTATATTTCTTCTTTCATAATTTAAATATTAATAATATTAACAATTTCAATAGTTGGTGTTATAATAGACCTATCTTCAATATATGAGTGATTAATATAGTTAGATATTAAATGAGGATATGTTTCTTGAATTAAAAATCGATTACTATTATCACCAATTAATAATTTATCAAATAGTGATAAATTATGATCAATCAAAGTAGAAGAGTTCTTATTAAATATTTTTTCTAATTTTAATAGGACTCAATTTTTGAAATAATGAAAAAAAATAGATGCTAATGGTACTTCTAAACTATTATGCAGTTCATTTTTGATGTCATCAGCCAAAAATTTCCAAAAAGAATTAAAAAGTTTATTTGGTTTAGTGACTTCACAAAATAGTATGAGAACAGTAAATAAATGACATAATTGAAATGATGAGGCATATTATTGGCCTAGTACATCAAGAAGGGGGTTGAATTGATGGCTGATTAAAAATTAAAAGGTCTGGCTAATGTGTTTAAGAATTTAAGAATGAGAAGAGAAGAATCAACACAATAAATTTATAGTGGTTCAAGTGTTAATAAACCCTACGTCCACTCCCTGATTCTTCACAATTAGATATTTCACTCAACTAACTTGGTGTTTTCAAACTCACATCTAACTTATACAACTTGTGTTTTATGGCTCACACAAAACGCTTAAAACCTTGTGTTTTTAAGCTCACACAAAAACCTCTCACAAGTGTTTTGAATCACACTTCAACCTCTTACAAGAATTTTAGAATCTAGGGTAACTCTTAACCTACTTACAATTGCTCACACCAAACAATCAAAAACACTTAAAGAAGAGTAAAAGAATGAGTAGCAAATTGGCAAGAGTTTGATTATAATTAATTCAATTTTCTTGCATTTACATTAGTTTGGTGGAGTATTTATAGCGCACACCACCAAAGATGCGTTACTCTAAAACTATCCTCAAATCTTCAAGTTATACTAGACATATTTTGCATTAAATGTTTATCAGGCAGAAGTCGCAGTAGCTACTATCATTTCGCGGTCGCGAATTTTTAATTCACATTGAAGAGCTGAAAATCACGACGAAGAACTATGTTATGTGTCTAACGGCTAGTCCACGTGTCTTTCATCCATTGATTGCCCAAGAAATATAATCGTTGTGTTCTACCAACTACTTAAAAGTTAAGGTCACGAATTTTATTTGTCTTAGGCGCAGCTGAGACTGCGGATTCCTCTGTTTGGTAAGGAAACTTTAACTTCTTGAGTTGCGATCGCGACCAAGTATTCGCCCTTGCTATTTTTGATTTTCAACGGTTGCCTTGGACACTTGGCGTGTTGTGGTTGTGGCTTTAGTTCCCTCCTTTGTCACTATGAAATTTGCGATTGCGACCCCAGACGTGAATGCCACTGTGAATTCCTCTACGGTTCTATCAATGCTCCTTCAACTAAGTCGCGGCTGCGAATTTGCTCTTGAATTACTCTGGCCTAGCTCCATCTATTCTTATAACAATATCGCGATAACGATTTAGAGGATACCAAATTTGGATGTTCTTCTAAAACATAGAGATTTTGACTTCCATCCAACTTCAAATGAAAATAACTCTTATAAAGTACAAAACAATACTTGAATAAAATATTAAAACTGATTAATCTCCATTGTCAAGATCAAAAGATGTTTATGACATAGGTTTAACCAACCTAGTGCAACAATCTTTCCCTTTTTGATTTTGACAACTTAGATTGATCCTAAAGAAGAAATAAATGCATGAGTTATGAAATTGGAATGGTCTATGATCAGATAATTAAAGAATTCTAGACAATGAAAAAAAAATCTAAGTATAATTCTAAGATAGAACTTACTCCCCCTCAACTTATGTTTTTCTTATTCACAAAACTCTCATTTTCTTTTAATATATGTTATTTTCTCCCCCTTTGGCAAGATCAAAAAAGGGTAAAGAGTTAATGCATGAAAGAGATGCATAAATTGAGAGTGAATAATGATAGAGAGCAAAACAACAAAGTCGACATATTAGTTGCAATCACATAAAATATGAGCTATTGAATTGCAAAAACAAGCACTTTTATTGATATAATAATATGTGGGATCAACAGTTTGTACATCAATGACTAAAAGATAACGTAGAAAAAGAAAAAAGAAACCCTAAAGACAATCTAAAAGATAGGAGAACTGCAATCATTTCTAGAATCTTCTTGGTCTTTATTGTCCCCTCCAACCTCAGCTTCATCACCCTCACCAACCTCTTGGTTGTCCTCTTTCGGTGTGTTCTTCCAATCCTCAAAATCTAGAAGATAGCATGGAGGAGCACCTACTTTCTCTTATAAGTCCACCAAGTCATTGTGTAGGTGGGGAAAGGAGGAGAAATCTTCTCTTTAGCATCCTCATCACTTTGTCTAATTTCTTGTTGATTGAGGCAAGAATTTTGGTTTTGGGCTTAGGTTGGGGAGATGGAATAGGTTAAGCTCCCTCTTTATTGGCAAACATTTTTCTTTTAGAGGCTTGGGATGATTCCAGTGTATTGGCTCTAAAAGCACTCACAATACACATGAATTCTCTCACGATTTCTTCATACCTAGGTTCGTCACGAAATATGAATTCATTTCATCCAAGGTTTGAAAGGAATGCATGGATCTCATCCTTGATTCCCAGTGACTTGAGAAAGAAAGTGGAAGAAATTTTGTTCGGTAGAATGATCTTGGAGGCATTTTCCTTATAACGTTCTTTCTCCTCTTTCATAATCCCTTTCATTAAGTGTAGTACTGGTGGTCTAAAAGGTTGTGCCACTACCTCCCCTTTCTCTGCTCTTGAAGCTTTCTTAGGGGCCATTTGTGAGTGAAGAAAGATTGGTAGGTTTTGAGATTAAGGAAGAAGAGAGATGAAGATATTTGGTAGGATGAATAAAAACACTGTCTAAGGGGTTTATATAGGCAATGAAAGGGTGTGAAAACGGCTAAAAATGGTCAAAATGAATTAAATGAAGAATGTAATCAGTTGGCAATCAAATCACATAAATGTGTGACAGTTGGCCAAAGTCGGGATCGTGACCTACAAGTTACAACTGCTAATTTTAAAAAATGTGAGTAACGTACAAAAAATCTTTCGAAAATGATGTGTTCAATGATCAAAAGATTTAAAATTTGAACAAATTCGGGATGGAGATCAAAAATCGCAAGTACGAATTGATGGTTGACAACCGAATAAAGAATATCTGTAATTCATGATTGTGACCCAAGGAATAGGGACCGCAAATTACAAGTTCTAAAAGATAACTATATGAGACTTGACTATCCAAATTGTGATCCACTAAATTTATTAATGTCCATTTTATGCAAATTGGCATAGAAAGACTCAATTGCACACAAAATTAAGACATCTAAAGGAATACAAATCACATACATCACATAAGGCAATCATTCAATCATGGAATAATGCAACATATTAGAATGATCTAATTTTTCACTTTAAAGAGCTTCCATCAAGCATTCTCAACTCTTTCTTGATGAAATTCATCCTTTCTTTATTGAAAGGTTTTGTGAAAATGTCCACAAGTTGATGATTTGTGTCTATAAATTCTAGCACAACATCACCATTTTGGACATAAACTCTAAGAAAGTGATGTCTAATGTCTATGTGTTTGCTCTTAGAATGTTGGATCGAATTTTTGGAAAGATTTATTACACTAGTGTTATCAAATTTAATGGGAATATGATAAACATCTTTGCCAAAATCCTTTAATTGTTGTTTCATCCAAAGGACTTGGGTGCAATAATAACTCACAACTACATATTCAGCTTCGGTGATAGATAAGGCAACTGAAACTTGCTTCTTACTAAATCAAGAAACTAAACACTCTCCTATAAATTGACTAGTTTCAAAAATGATTTTTGTATCTGGAAGACTACCATCATAATCTGCATTCAAATAACCTATAAGGCTAAATGAAGAATCTCTAGGATACCACAATCCTAAATGTAATACGCTATGTAAGTATTTAAAAATCCTTTTAATAGTATTCAAATGTGATTCCTTGGGACAAGATTGAAACCTAGCACGCATACATATACTAAACATTATATCAAGTTTAGAAGTTGTAAGATAAAGTAGAGAATCAATCATACCTTGATATCTCTTCTCATCAACTAACTGACCTGATTTGTCATTGTCTAATTTAATGGTAGCACTCATTAGTTTTTGCCACTTTACATCCTTCCATGCCAAATTTCCTGAGAATATCATTTATGTATTTGGCTTAGTTGATGAAGATCTCAACTTTGGTTTATTTGATTTGTAGACTAAGAAAAAACTTGAGCTCTCCCATTATGCTCATCTCGAATTTTCTAGTTATACACTTAGCAAAATCCTCACATAGAGATTCATTAGTAGCACCAAAAATGATATCAACATAAATTTGCACTATTAGTGCATCATGATTATGCTTTTTGACATACAAAGTTGTGTCAACATTTCCCTTTTCAAAATTATTTTGTAAAAGAAAAGAAATAAGCATTTAATACCCAGCTCTTGGACCTTATTTCAAACCATACAAGACTCTATTCAATTTAAAAACATAATTTGGAAAAGTATGTGATTCAAAATCAGGAAGTTGCTTAACATAAACTTTCTCCTCAAAAGCACCTTTTGACATCCATTTGAAATAGTTTGAAATTCATATGACATGCATATGTCAAAAGAATCCTAATGGTCTTTAATCTTGTTATAAGGGCATAGGTTTCATCATAGTCAATGTCTTACTCTTGGTTGTAACCTTTATCAACCAATCTAGTCTTATTTCTAGTAATGAATCTTTGTTCATCTAACTTATTCCTAAACACCCATTTGTAACCTATAATTAGGTGTTCCTTAGGCCTAAGAACAAGTTTTCACATATTGTTTCTCTTAAATTGATTGAGTTTCTCGTACATAGCAATCACTCAACTCTCATCATCTAGAGCTTCATTAATAGATTTTAGCCCAAAATGAGAAATAAAGACAAGATTATTATCTAAAGTATTAAGTTGAGATCTAGTACTTACACCCTTTGAAGTATTACTAATGATTAAGTCTTTGGGGTAATGCTTGGAAAATCTACAATCTTTGGGAAGATCTTGGTTCGGTGATTTCACTTGTTGATGTTGAGGATCTTTATCTTCTGTTGATGATTTGCTTTCATCATGGTCCTCATCCTTTTCTCTTGTAGTATCCTCCAAATCTAACTTCTCGAAATCACCTATAATATCATCAACCAAGGAACCTTTCCCAAGATCAAGCTTACTAGATTCATCAAACATAATATTCATAGACTCTTCAACAATCATTGAACTCTTATTAAAAACCCTATAGGCTTTGCTAATGGTGGAATAACTTTAAGAAGATTCATTCATTAGTTTTTTAATCAAATTTCTCAAGATTATCCTTTTTATTCAAACTATAGCACTTACATCCAAAAACTTTTACGTGTGCTAACGTGTGCTTTTTACCATTCCATAACTTATAAAAAGTTTTATTAAGAATGAGTCTTTTGAAAACTCAATTTGCAATATAACACAAATTATTGATAGCTTTGGCCCAAAAGTAATTTGGCAAAGAATACTCATTAAGCATAGTTCTAACCCTCTCTATTAGTATCCTATTTTTCCTTTCTATAATAACATTTTATTGTGGTATTCTAAGAGTTGAAAATTTATCGAAAATCCCATTCTTTAAAGACTCATTTTGAAATTCTTTTCTATGGTCACTTCCTATGGAATAAATGAAGTAACCATTTTCATTTTGAATCCTTTTTGCAAAACTTTTAAAAGCATCAAAAGTATCATGCTTTTGTGCTAAAAAGGAAACCCAAGTAAACCTAGAGTAATCATCAACTAAGAATAGTACATAATGTTTTCCACTAACCTAGCACTCCTAGTAAATCCTATCAAGTCCATATGAATTAATTGAAGAGGTCTAGATGTACTTATAATGCTTTTTACTTTAAAGGAAGGTTGATGTTGCTTCCCCATTTGGTAAGGACCATATGTCTTGTCTCTAGAGAATCTTAGCTTGGGAAGACCTTCCACTAGTTTTCCCTTTGATAAGCTTTGTAAGAGTTCCATGCTAGCATGTCCAAGCCTTTTATGCCATAACCAAGTTTCATTACTAGGAGACATAAGACACTTAAAAGATTGGTTAACCAAATTGTCTAAGTCAATTAGATAGGTATTGCCCCTTCCTTTTGCCCTTGAAGACTACCTTTTTATCCACTAAAGTGGTTACTCGACATTTTCTAGGGTCAAAGATGACTTTGTTACCTTTATCACATAATTGACTTACACTAAGCAAGTTATGTTGTAAGCCATCAACAAGTAAAAAATCATTAATTAAAGAACAACCATTCTTACCAATAGTCCCAATGTTAATTACCTTACCCTAGGCATTATTTCCAAATGTAACATTACCACTCTCATTTTCCTTTAGGGCCATGAATAGCTTCCTATTGCCCGTCATGTGCTTTGAGCATCCATTATCCACATGTCACTCATTTGCTTCATTAGTGCTTGCCAAACACCTATACAATACAAATAAATCATTTTTACTTAGTATCCAAACATATTTGGGTCTTAAAGGGTTAGGTTTTGAAGGATCCTCCAACTTGAGGTGAGCCTTCCCAATGTAGTAATAAACATTTATGTGTCCATATTTCATGCAATAGTGGCATTGAAGTTTAGACCTATGTGTCTTTATCCTATGCATTGCCTTGGTATGAGTGGAGGATTTCCTCATACCAACATGATGTGTGTGTGAGCATGAACGTGTATGAATAGGTGTAGAATAATATTTTCTGTGTTTGTTTGAGTGAGCATGCCTTTTATTATACATGTATGTATGGTTAGCCTACTTAGAAATTGGCTTAGGGCCTTGTTGTTCCTTTCCTTTACCCTTAGGTGATGGTGGTTTAGTGCTTTAAGCACTTTTCTTTCCCACAACTTCAATACTTTAAGTTTGAAGTGTTAAGGCCTTGATGACTGTTGTGAGTAAAGGAGTAGAAGAAGAGGCTCCATTGAAGCCTAAACCATACCTAACAAAGGAAGGTCTTTGTGATACAATAAGTTTATCCAAAGCTTCCTTGCTCTTATGGAACTTAGAAATAGAGTTTCTAAGTTCAATGACTTCACCTTTCAATGAGTCATTTTCCTTTCTTAATGAAGTTAGAGATGAAGATGACTTGGATAGACTCTCTATAGACTTTTTGAGTTCTTCATTTGAAGCTTTCAATTCACTTACAAAACTATTTAGGGATTTGAATTCATCCTCCAATTTAGTGCACTTCTTGTACGTTTTCATTTATGACTTATACTTGTCACTTTTCAGGAGTTGGAGTTGCTTTCTTGAAGTTCCTTCTTTCTTTCCTTCTTCTAATCAACTCTTTAGTTCTTCTTAAAAGCATTGCAAGCTCTTCCTCCTCTTTGTCACTTTCCTATTCACTTGAGGCTGCTTCTACTTCCTTCTCTTTTGATAAAGACTTAAGTGCCAAGGTCTTCCTTTCTGATTTTTCAGATTTCTCTCTTTGACCTCTCATTTTTTTCATTTATGCATTCTTCTTTAAGGTTAACTGATGAGTTAAAAGTTTGCCTATTAGGATATCTATTGGCACCTTTCCTATTTCTGAGTTGGACTCTTAAATACTACACACCTTTGCATTAAATTTTTCAAGTAGAGATTTCATAATTTTAGAATTTACCTCATGATTGGTGAGAACTCCCCCAAACTTCTTAATGTTGGTGACAATTGCAAGGAGTCTATCTATCATGTCTGTGATGCTTTCTTCCTCCTTTATCATAAATAGCTCCCACTCCGTCACATACATCTGAAGTCAGCTAGATTTTACCAAAGTGGTGCTGTCATAATAGTTCTCCAAGGCCTTCTAAATGTCATAAGCAGTACGCCATTATTGGACCCTTCTGATTTCTTCTCTTGAGAGAGAACTTAGAAAGATTGTCATAGCTCTTTTATTTCTGCCATTGGATCTCCTATGTGTTTCAACCCACTCCTCTCTAGGGATCAATTCTTCACTTCCATCCACCACTTTGATAGGTGGCTTCCATTCCTTTGCAACAATATCCCAGAGGTCTACTACATCACTATCTAGATAGATTTTCATCTGATACTTCTAATCAGTATAGTGTGCTCTATTAAAAAATGGCTTGAGGTGAGTATGGATTTCTTCTTATGTCATGATCTTTACTCACACAATTAAACTTCAAAGTGAGACTTGGCTCTGATACCACTTGTTGGTCGAGTGCACCAAGAAGGGGGGTTGAATTGGTGGCTGATAAAAATTAAAAGGTAAGGCTAACATGTTTAAGAAGTTGGGAATGAGAAGAAAAGAATCAACACAAGAAGTTTATAGTGGTTCGAGTGTTAACAGACCTTACGTCCACTTCTTAATTCTTCACAATTGGTATTTCACTCAACTAACTTGGTGTTTTCAAGCTTACACCCAATGTATACAACTTGTGTTTTATAGCTCACACAAAACCCTTATAATTTTGTGCTTTTAGGCTCACACAAAAATCTCTCACAAGTGTTTTAAATAATTTCACACTTCAACCTCTTACAAGAGTTTTAGAATCTAGACTAACTTTCAACCTACTGATAAAGGTGTTTATTGCTGCTCACACTAAACAATCAGCAACACTTAAAGAAGAGTAAAAGAATGAGTAGCAAATTAGAAAGAGTTTGGTTACAATTAATTCAATTCTCTCGCATTTACATCAGTTTGGTGGAATATTTATAACCCACATTCATCAAAGAGACGTTACTCTAAAACTATCCCTAATCTCTAAGTTGTACTAGGCAGATTTTACATTAAATGCTTGTCAAATAGAAGTGGCAGTCGTTACTATTATTTCGCAGTCGCAGATTTCCAATTTGCACTGAGGAGCCAAAAATCACTACAGAGAACTTCGTTCTGTGTCTAACGGCTAGTCCACGGGTTTTTCATCCATTGGTTGCCCAAGAAATATAGTCGTATTCTACCTACTACTTAAAACTCACTATCATGAATTTTATTTGTCTTGGGCGCAACTGAGATTGTGAATTTCTTTGTTTGGTGAGGAAACTTCAACTTCTTTAGTTGCGGTCACGACTAAGTATTCGACCTCGCGATTTTTTATTTCTAACGGTTGCTTTGGACACTTGATGTGTTGTGGCTATGGCTTTGGTTCCCTCTTTTGTCACTATGAAATTCACGATCGCGACCTCAGACGCGAATGCCACCACAAATTCCTTTGTGATTCTACCAATGTTCCTTGAGCTGAGTCGCAGCTGTGAATTTACTTACGAATTCCTCTAGCCTAGCTCTATCCATTCTTATAGCAATATCGCAGTTGCGATTTAGGAGATACTGACCACGAATTTGGATGTTCTTCTAAAAGATGGAGATTTGACTTCCATCCAACTTTTAATGAAAATAACTCTTATAAACTGCAAAACAATACTTGAATAAAACATTAGAACTGATCAATCTTCATTGTCATGATCAAAAAAGGTTTATGACATAAATTTAACCAATCTAATTCAACACATATAATATAACTTCTTCTAGTGTATTGATCCATTCAATATCATTTCTTATTAAACTATATGCATTACATGCCATTTGATACGTTTCATATGTAACTCCATCAATTGTTTTTTATATTAGCAAAGCTTTTGAGTCTTTTAACAATATTTAAAAACATTCTTAAATAAAAAAGCTCTCTAGAGCTCAAATGAATATAAGCAATTCTACTAATTGAATAACCTCTTACCCAATCCAAATTTTTTGTCTTATTATTCCACACTCATTTAGTTAAGAATTCAACATATAATAGAGTCATAACATCTTTATTTATGTTCATCCATTCTGTAAAAATTATTTTTCCAAAATTTGAATTTTTTTCAATATATTATCAGAAGGTTTATATACAATGTTGTTTTTATTTTCTAAGTGTATTATCAATTTTTCTATAGCTAGTTCTTTGTTGAAAATTCAAATAGTCGTAATGATGCTTCTCATGGTGAGATATATCGACAATCAAGATATGTTTTTATTTCATCAAGAACCCTTGTTTGAGTATTTTCATTTAATTCAAAATCTTTTCCATAATTTTCAACAAATGCATGAATTCTATCTATTCCTTTGTTAATATATTTAAAAATGCATTTTACCATTGTAGACGTACAATAAAATTCTACACATATATGTGCTTATATATAAGATATCTATTATAAGGTACAACGAAACAATTATCGATATGCTCATTGTTTTTCACACTAAAGTTTCCATCATTTCTACGCATGTACAAAACAAATCCATTTTCATCTATTATGGTTTGTTGTTGATATTTCTTGGGAAAAAATTTACTACATTTGTTATTTTTCACGCAAGGAGAAAATGAATTTATAAGACCACATGGACCATGTATCATAAATTTTGAAACAATTTAATATGCATCATGATCCAATTCTTTAGATGGTAATTATGCACAAATAATTCGATCAAATATCAAAAGTTGTAACTGGCTTACTATCCCTATATAACCAAATCAAATAATGAATATTCAGTAGTCCTCTTTTTTGGGATTCAACAGTATATAAGAAAGTAATGACTTTACCAAAATATTCTTGTTTTTTATATTTTCAATTAATTAATTAACTTTAATTTTGAAAATGCATGCTACAATAGACCTTCGATCTTTAACTAACAATATAATCTAACATTCTTTATATTTCAAGACATAAAGGATTGCAAGTAAACATTATACATAGATTAGGATTTCCATAAAATTTACATATAATCATAGCATCGTGATAATGTTCTATCATGTATTGCGGACTTCCTATAAAGCTAGAAGATAGTATTATAATTGATTTTTCCACATCATTAGAGCTTGCACGACCATCATGTGCAACTTGTTTAATCTCATAATATACTTCAAATTGCATATCTTTTATATCTAATATAATCTAATTGTTCTTCCTTAACACAGCAAACGGCATCAACTACAAACTGTTGAAACAGACGATCCCCTTTTAATAATGTTGCTCCTTCACAAAGTCATTGCAATTTATTCGCATAGTATTCAAACATAGTTACACATTTTCTTTTTAAGTCATTATTTTAACTTGTTACATTATATTCAATATCAATCTTATAACCATCTTTGCCATAAGGAAATATAATATTGGATATTGTAACAACAAAAGACATGGGTATAAAACACTTATTATTTGTAAGTTTCCAAACTTACGTTTAACAATGATATCTCAATTTTTGTCAAACATACCGAAATCACCAATTATTAAACCAGCTATCTCAGATGACATTGGTAAATTATGCTGCAAACTATCAGCAAATCTACGTTACAACAATCTTAATCGAACAGGTAAACAATCATTTACTTTAAATCTATCACACACTTCTAAAGGATTTAGTAATTACATTATAATTATCTAACATTTGAATAAGACCATTGACAATGAACTGGTTAATAGATGGCTCAACGTCTATATTTCAAAAAGAGCATATTCTATTATGTACTTCATTTTCTGTATCATATATATGAAACTGTGCAAATTTAGGCTTTGTTCCTTCAAGAGGTAATAATGACACAATTAAATGGTGATTCTGACCATAAATTCGAAAAACATTAAGGTCCAGGTTTATTATTAACTTCATAATCTATCTTTGCACTGGTAGATGAAAAAGCAAACATTAAATTATAAAGTCGTATATGTTCATGAAATTTACATGCGATTGGTCCATTATTATACTTTAATAGATCTTCTAAAAATGGTGGGACAACCATTGTAGGAGGCAATTTAACTCTTCCTTTTTAACAACAAATTTTATAAATCTTTGGACTACTACTTTCACTTGTCCCACGGATGCATTCGGTGAACCAAGGTACTGCACCGCAGTATTGACGCTGATTCTCAGGCCAACTGCAATCTAATTTCTAATGCCTGTTATCTAATAAACATTTATCGTTAATTAAAATTGAAATTAGTATACGGGAAAAGAAGTTTTTGAAATAAGAATTAATGAAAGGTTTAGTATTCTAAACAAATAATAAACCTTGTGTTCTCGATTTATGCATTTCCTCTTGAAATTTAGTTTGTCTTCTTTTGGGCTAATTTTGAACTGAAAAGCAAATATTATAATGATCTGCTTGGTTTATTATCGAGAGGGAAAAAAAATTATAATATGTCTTATAATTTCAAAATATAGTAATTTCCTATAAAGTCAAGGAGTTTAGTTATTTGGACATCAAATAAATTCCATTCGTTTTGGGCAGAAGAAGAAGCTAAGCAATCATTGGTGGCTTGAAATAAGAATCCACTGGATCTTCTCTTACAAATATCTTTATAATAAATAAATAATATCAAAATTATGAATAATTTAAGTAAAATATTAAACAATGTAAGGCTTATACCTGAGATATTATCTTCTAAACATATCAGAACAATAACTAAATTCTAATCGTTTACTGTAATATTGGATGCATGTTCCAGACTATAATCTAAATTAAAAAAAATGAACAAAATAAACATAATGAACAAAATAAACATAATAGCAAAATAATATAACAAATATATTTTATAAAAACCTATATGTTTATATTAAGAAAAAGACCTACCTGAAATATGAGATGAAAGACCATTACCAACCTGTAATTAATCATATAAAAACAAATTAATCTTATTGAACAATATTAATTATCATAATGTTTTATATTTCTATACATAACCACACATTAATACTATAACAAATTAAAAATCCATAAATGGTTTTTGAAGATCAAAGAAAATAAAATTCAAACATAATATAACTTTTATGCTTTTTCAATGAATGAAACATTTCGCATATTTGTACTTGAAAAGGTAAATATTTATTTTTCAGTAAATTTTTATTTTTCTTTGTAAGTAATGTATGACAACAGAAAAATAATGAAAATGTGATAAACAATGTTACAAACAATGTATATATATATATATATATATATAGTAAAATTATATTTAAGTTATTGTCTTCAAAAATATTTATTTTTTTAAACAATCAAAACATAACGATAAGTTTATATAAAAATATACTATTAAAAGACTGGAATATAAAAAAATTTAAATTAACAATTCGATTAATTTATTGCTTTATGATTGGGAAAAGCAAATATAATAATTCCAAAATAACTTATAGTGATAAATTATAATGGCGTTATTGTTTAAAGCTAATAACAATAGAGAAATAATCTATTCACCAATTATTATTTAATTAAATATTTATAAAATTTTGAAAAAAAAAAATTCAAGTAAAATTGACATAGTTTCAAAAAAAATTAACACAATAATTGAGTGTTTTCATTAATTAATTATTATAATTATTTTCATTCCCATAGTTTTGTTATGCAACCAATAAATAAGTATAGAATAGCAATTTTTTTTATCTATTATAGTCAACACATACAATAATTGCAATCTTCAATATATTATGGTATAATATAAAAAAAATATATATGCAAAATTCAAAAAATGCATATAGGACAACTACAAATACCATACAACCATAAATTTTATAATATACATTATGTCTGATTTAGTTCACATTATACAAACTATGCTAAATAAAACAAACAGTACAAAATAAATTTAAAAGCTGTTTATATTATAGTTACAACTCTCATAAAATATTTACATAACAAACAGCACAAAACATTATGATAACTTCACAAAACAGTGACCCCCCAACAACTACATTAGCTAAGATTCCGTCTAAGGTTGAAGCAATCTTCTTCACGACTTTAATAACTTTTATGGAACCAGATTTTTAAAGATTCATAGCCATTTCGCAGCACACCCAGCTCATGCAGCTCAATATACTCACGCTTCAACTTATAAAATAACATTACTCTATAGTTATAATCCATAATGTCCAGAGAGAAAACACTACTTAAATGATCTAAGTGCACCCTATTGCGGCCATTGCTCTCGCATCGGCAGCACTATCATAACTTATTCTCGTCGCATAGTAAAAGCAATCGTGATGCTCATTATCTTGATATTGATAAAAAAGAGTACATGTGAAGATATTTTCCCTAATTTCTTGTATCTCGTATTTTGCCAGTGAAAAATTTTACTGACGTAATACATATTCTAGTATTAAATCAGTTGGTATTTTCACCGCCGCCATCTGTAAATTTTATAAAGAAATTAGTATTTATATAAAACCATAAATTCGCAAATTACATAAATAATATAATAATGAATTAAAAAATAGCAATTTAACAATTTATAAAATTAGCTAATATATAAACTCATTTTAAAATTCAGAATAATTAAATTAATAGAATTGAAATAAATTTAACACTAATAAGTAGTAATAAATATTTACTAAAATAATTTATTTAGAAATTATATAGTTGGAAATTAACATTTGCAAATTAAAAAGATTATAAAATCATATTTTGAATTGATACCAATAAAAAATAATCAATTTTCAAGCACTATATTTAATAAATCTCATTGGCTAACCAAATTTTTTAATACTAATTTAAATATTAAACTAAGTTAATCTAAAAAAATTGCAAATTCAAACAATATTTAGTTAGAAAAAAAACCTTATAAATATGGTAAATAATGGTTTATATTAACAAAAAAAAATGTTATAAGAATCTAATTTTAATTATTATAAAAGCATCCATATCATAAGTATAAATATACAACAATTTATTTAAATAATTATTAAGTAATAACAAAAGCTTCAATATGATCATTAAAAATTAATTTTGATTATACCAATATATTTATTTTGTTTATGTTGTTATAATTTAATAGTTTATTTCTTTTACAAATTTGTTGTATCATTAGAATATTCGTAATTTTCATTTGGAAAAATATATTCAAATTTTATATCTTATTAATTGTAATAATTCTTTTTCATAAAATTAAAGCAAGAAAATTAGACCAAAATGTCAATTAACAAACAGTTATAAGCTGGAAACTCGAGTTTACGAATTTAATGAAATAAAATTATTTTTTAATACTTGTCATAAAACCTAATCAAATCTAAACAAACATCCAAACTCACCACGGTCAAATATATCGTTAAGATTGAACTATAGTTTGGCCAAGTCATGACTAAAGCCCATATATACTTGCTAAAAATCAATGGCGTTGAATTAAATCAATGAATTTTAAGTTTAACTATAATATGATTTAACGGTCTATTTCCCTTATACTTTGGTTTTATTATTAAATTATACTTTTCTTTTTAAGAAAAAATTCCAAACCTGCATTCTATAAATTATCATAAAATATTGGAAAATTAAAATTAATTTACAATAAGAAAATTTTAAAAACCTGTAAGTAATAAATTATAATAAAATAAAATATTAGTTTTGACAATTCTTTTGAATAGCACAGTGGTTTAATGACCACTATAAATCTTAAACATGATTTAATAGTCATGAAGACTAATTGTTATTAAAATATAAGTTACATTTTGGACAATAGTTTCAAGATTATTTTATTTTTTGCAATTATTCTAAATAATTTCCTTTCTTTTCCATATGATATAACTAAGATGAAATTTAAAAAAATTAAATCTGGAACTTTAGATTCAGAAGATTTATTATATGAAACCAATAATTAATCTTTGAATTTTTTTTTTAAAAAAAAACTTCCTTTTTTTACATTAGTTATAATACCAATTGTATTATATTTATTATATTGTCATTTCTTTTTCCTACCCAAGAATAACATGGATTGTTTTCAAAAGTGAATATAAACTTTTTCGTTGAAGCACAATTTTGTTTGAACACAATTGGAGTTATGTTTGTGTGACGAAAAAAAAAAAGAAATTTTAATTGATAAAAATATAAAATTTTTAAAATATTAATGAGGGAATTCACATTTGTTAATCAACCGGAGATTAAAAAAAATCTTTCATTAGAAAAGGCAAATTCTGCATATGCCAAACTGAAATGAGATTTATATAAAATACAAAATGAATATTTTAGGTAATTATAAAAAATCATTTTACACACAGAAATATAAATTTCTAAATGTTGTGACAAATCAGTCTTACATAGATATAATTATTTTTCTCACAGTCACGGCTACTACAATAATTTTCAGTCTCATAAAATATACATTTTAACTATACTTTTCTATGAATTAAGTACCGGTCAACTTATCATCATAACCAAAATTATTTGCAGAACACAAACAATATCAGTAAATAATCTAAATCGGAAACTATTAATGTGTTAATTCTTTTGAAGATTAAACAAAAAACCCAAATAATCAATTCTCATACAAAACATAAATGCAATATTTATATTATATAAATGATTTAAACAATCTGTCAACAGTTTTATATCAAAGAAAAAACATTATAAAAACTCCATAAATGTAATAATAACTTTTTATTCGTATAAAAGACATTAATCCTAAATAAATAATACCTAAATATCTTCTAATGCAAAATAACAGTTTACAAACAATTCATCTATAAATCTTCAAATTCAAGATAGGGACAACGGAAAAGGGAAAAGAATGTTGCACACGCAACAAACCCATAATAAAGCCTTGAACCATTCATAAACCATGAAGCCAAATTGCAATCAAATGCAGAAATTATTTAGCTAAAAAAAAATATAACAAACACAATGAAATATATGATACAGTTAACAAAATAGCAAATATAGCAAATCGTAACACAAAATTCATATGCAAATCTATATAACATGTAAATGTAAAGTTTAAATAAGGTAACGAAATCACCTTAATGATGTAGATCCAAAGGAAACTCGGAAGACGAACCTATCAAAGGAAACGTAAGATAGATCCAATGGGAAGTCCAAAGACCAAACCTATCGAAAGAAACGTAGAAGGATCAAACCTATCCACCAAAAAAAGGGGGGAAAACATGAGATAACTATTAAGAAGAAAATAAAAGCAAAACAAATAAAAAGAAAAAAACATCTCAATTATAATCAACCAAAATCTAATAATTTCAGAAATCATAAATAATGAACTATTTGACCTCAATGAAATATAATTTCTTTTGAAGTCATTTTCTTTTGAGGGTTGCTATAAACATGGAAGTAAAAGTTTGTAAATACAAATGAACCCAAAAAAAAAAAAAAAGCAAAGAAACCATACAAAATAAAAAATAATAGTATGCTGAAAAAAGAAATTTAAACACCTCAATGCCTAAAAAAGTTGTGAAAACGTGAAACCTACAAAGATAATAACAGACACTAATACTCCCAAAAGCACATTCATAGGGAGTAACCGACAGAACCGTGCACAACCGCGACGCAGCCTTCTGTAACATCTGAAGAAAAAAAATTTTGTAATTGTCAAAAGCTTTAGAATTTTTTTTAACAACACATAATCTATGAACCGAAAAGCCAAAAAAATGCAGAAAAAAAAAAAGTGTTTGTTGTATGCAACAGAAGAAAGCATACAGTAGTACAAAGCGACCCTTTAGAAATAGAAAAATCATTTTAAACACAACACTATTAACAGCTAATACCCATATAACACTGAAAATAATAATAATCACATAATATTGCAAATAAAAGTTATGAATAGCAAGGAATATTCAAAGCTTAGACTAATAAACAACTGTAAACAGAATATTTAACAATTACTAAATAGAAAATGCTATAATATACCTAAGAGGTGTGGGTAGAAAACAGAACAGGTTCTAATGGAAGAAAGGAAATGCAGGAGATAGGTTTATATTTATAGATAATTAAAATAGATAAAGGAAGTGAAAATTCTTGAAATAGCATTGAAGAATAATAGACAGTCAATATTAAAATAATGTTCCACAGAAATGAAAAAATTGCAGTGAGAGACAAAACACAAACAGGTGCTTCTCGATAGTTGAAACCTTATACCCATCTTTAAAATTTATCTTGAAACACATTACAACGTAATAAAAATATGATATCATGTTAATACATTAACATAGCAGTAACACATCCACAAACATATAATCATATATTTTAAAAGAGAAGAAGAAACAACTCTAAATTGTAATAACATCATTGCATATATGATAGAGAATTGACAGGTATGATAACC
Source organism: Omphalea diandra (assembly GCA_949677035.1). Lineage (NCBI taxonomy): Eukaryota > Viridiplantae > Streptophyta > Magnoliopsida > Malpighiales > Euphorbiaceae > Omphalea > Omphalea diandra. Next base: position 15,251 of record CATIWR010691090.1, on the reverse strand, counting down.
ATCAATATAGAGAACTCAATATACCATAACACAAAAAGCAAAAAAACAATCTTCCCACAAATCAATAAAACAATCATACCATTTTAACACTGTGAAAATAGATGAAGAAACCTAACAAAATTCACAAGGGTCAATCTCCTTTAAACCCAACCCCTTTCACATCAAACTAAAACATCTGGATACATTGACTTAAAATCAATAAGACAAAATAGAAAACAATAAACAATTAAATGTCTCTATAACCTAATTAATTTTTTTTTTTAACATAAAGAACTTCAATTCCAACTTTGTACAACTTCAAGTGAATATCATACGACTACCCCCATCCAATTATCATCGTTATAACAATTATTCACTAGTGTAACCTAAAGAAAAATCCACCGAGACCGAAAATTTAATAAGGGAAAAAATAAAATATTAACCCAAACCACATACAATCAAAGAAAACATCTTAAAAAAAGGGCAAATCAATAAATGCCACGAAACTAAACTAAGAAACACCATTGGTAGTAAGAGATGGCAGCCAAATGGACAGCAAAAAGACAAGAAAACCACAATCTAAATTAATACGACGTCGTTTTAGAGGAGGAGCTGAAAACAACTCGAAAGGTATACTTGCCATTTCATGTATAGAAAGACCACTGAAAAGGACAACTGCTGCCCTACGGGTCAGGAACGAAAAGACATGTTCCCTTAGATACGAAAAGACTACGTAGTCCCCTTGTATTCGGCGTCGTTTTCAATATGTACGTGAGAGAGACCAAAGGGCAGTACCGTCCATATATAAAACTCCATGACATTAACGGTCAATCTATTGATGCCAAATGACCACATTACCCCCAAATGTCCCAAAACCACAAAATCGCCAGCTTGCCGACCATATATATATATATATATATATATATATATATATAAAACTTTTTCTTTTCTTTCATCTTTCATTTATTTTATAAAAAAAACTTATTTGAGAATAATATTTTATTTTTAAAAATATTTTCTGAGCAACATATTTTTAAATATTTGAAATATAATACAAAATATTAATTTTTTTAATTTATAAAATTACAACAAAATTAAAACTATAAATATTATATACTTATATTATTTATTATTTAATATAAAAAATATATTATATATTTATACTTTTAATAAAGAAGGATGATCAATAATAATAAATACATATATTTAAATGATATTTTTTTATTTGAATGAGTTTATTAAATTTTGAAAAATAACTTCTCGTTTTCAAAATGAGAAATTATTTTTTTGAAAAATGATTTAATTTATTTTAATCAAAAAAATATTTTTCATTAACCAATTTTGCTAAATGTATCAAACAAAAAATATAAAAAATTATTTTTTAAAAAATATTTTGCATAAAACAAACAAAACCTTATTTTGCTTTTGATTTCTCTTTCATATTTGACTACCATCTTAATTGTGGTTTAGTGCCACTAAATTTGGCAATATAGGGTGAACTCATGGATTTTTTATTTTTTTTTTTCACTTTGAGAATTTCTATTTCTCTTAGCTATTTGGATATTCTTTTAATGAAATATTTAAATTTCAGTTGTGAATCGTGGTGTACATCCAAAAAAAAAGGAGGAATTTTGGGATTGCCCTGTAAAAACACTTGACGGAATTTCCAATATATTTTTTTTATTTTTTCAGTAGCATTTTTTCCTCGTGTTATTTATTATTAGATTCATATCATATCCAAATGGGCAACTCCAATGCCACTTTTCTCTCTTTCAAAACTAATTAATTAGATTCTGCATCTTTTGTTTTCAATAATTATTTCACTTTTCTCAAAAAAAAAAATCACTTTCCTCGCATTTGTGCATTATGCTTGCAAACATTTTGAAAGTATATGTATCATTATAATGACTTTTAATATTTTTTATATTACATAAACAAGATTCTTTTTTTTTTTTTTTCCAAAATCGCATATGACAAATAAAATTATTTACATATAAATAAAATGATAATTAAATTAATCTTGTATAAAAGTAATTAACTTGAATGAATAAAATCTAAGATATGATTTTCAAATATAGTGGCAACATCATGATAAAGGAAATCATATACTCCCTTCATCTCAAAGTATTTGTCCTTTTTAGACAAGAATTTTTATTTCGATATAATTATCATTCTATCATTCCAATGTAATATTAATTGTTTGTTTTCTAAATATAAACTCATCATTATCTCCTCTCTCTCTCTTCTCTTTTTCTAATTAATATTGTTAGGAATAAATTAAGGGTATATTTTGTTTATATTAATTGAAATTATCCCTAATTATTAATAGCTTTTATTAATCTAAGTGTTGAGCTCTAAAACAACAAATATTATTAAACGAATGAAGTGTGTGTGTGTGCATATATGAGAGTTTTTAATGGTTATGACTTCATGGATGATTACTATTTTTATAACTGAATAATAAACGTTTACAATTTTCAATGTGTGTGTGTCTATATATATATATATATATATTTGAGAGTTTTTAATAATTGCGTCTTTATGGATGATTACTGTTTTTTATAACTAAATAACAAATGTTTACAATTTTCAATTTAAGCATTCATTACAAATTATAATGATAAGAACCATTATATTTTTAATATAAAAACTGAAAGTGCAGTAACTATGAAAATATCACACACACACATATATATATAAAAGAGTTGTCAATGATTATATTTTCATTAATGGTTACTGTTTTTATAACTAAATAATAAATGTTTATAATTTTCAGTGTAAGTATTAATTACAAGTCAAAATGATTAAAAAAAATGTTAGAGTTTTAATCTAAAAACTAAAAGTGCAGTAACTATGAATGAATAAAAAATGTAGTAACCATTAAAACATCATATATATATATATATATATATATATATATATATATATAGAGAGAGAGAGAGAGAGAGAGAGAGTCTCATATTATTTTCAATGATTTTGAAGAAATAATAATTATTTTAAAAAATAATGACTAGACATAAAAAGCCTAGCTGAAAATAAAAACAAAAATCTAACCCTTAAACAATGCATTAAACTTACACATGCATCTTCCTTTTCCTTATCTTTCTCATTAAATAACACTTATCTCAAAAATAAGTACCCAAATTCTAACTCTAGCCTCGATTCAAATCCAAGACTTCTTTCCTTCTCCTTTTGCTTCTTTTGTTCCTCTTCCTCCTTTTCTCTTCTTTACCTCTTTAATTATGATTCAAATCAATTAATTGAAGATGTCTACTTGAAAACATAATTTTGTTGCCATATGTATTGTGGAGGGTCTCAAGCAACATCTCAGCCATCATAAAAGTGAAAGAAAAAGTTTGCATTTTTTGAGGTTAAATGCATCTAATTAAGATGGATTCAATAAAACGTTAACTAATAGAGACTTGATGTGGAAAAATAAGGCATTTCTTCCTTCTTTTCTTTTCATTGTCGTTGTGATTCATGTAATTAGGGTTTAGGGTGTTATTATGATTTGATAAGAGAAAGAAATTAGAGTTTAAGGAGTTATTATGATTCAATAGAAGAAAGAATAAAGATTAAAGGTTGCTTATTAATACATCCTAGGCTTTACTAACTAAAAATGCAAACTATTTAGTATGGAGGTTTAGGGTACACTATTATAATATAGTTATTATTATTGTGCTGTTTATTGATATAGCAGTGGTTGCTATTATTGTCAAATTATAAAGATTCTAATGAAGTTAGATAGTTAATATTATTATTATTATTATTATTATTACTATTGATGGTGGTGATTCAATAACTTTTGTTATTGTTCAGTAAGAAGGAAAGGTTTGAAACAAGGGGTGGAGGGAATTTGAAATATCAAAGGAAAATGTCTGAACGCTAACTCTAACCTTTCTTCCAGTCTGAACTCCTCACCTTCTTTTTACTCATTTTCCTCCTCTTCTCTCCTTTATCTCCTCTAATTATGATTCAAATAAATTGATTAAATAAAACAAACTAAAAGATGTAACTTCACTACCATATGCAATGTGGAGCGTCTTAAAAGGCAAGTTAGCCATTATAAAAATGAAATTATGGTCGTATAACATAAAGTTTGCATTTTTTAAGGTTAAACACATTGAATTAAAATGGATTCAATAATAAATTGAGTAATAAAGGCTTGATATAGAAAAGGAGGATTTTTTTTTTTGTTCTTTCATCCTCTTCTCTTTTTCTATTATTGTTGTAATTCATAGAATTAAGGTTTAGAGTATTGTTATTATGATTTTATACGAGATTGAATGGAGATTGAGAGATAAATTATTCTCAAATGAGCAAATCGTTTAGTATGTTGTTTTGATTAGGCTTCTATAGTTATTGTTGTGTTAGTTGTTAATGCTATAATGGATGTTATTACTTTTGACTTGTAAAAATTGTAGTAGACTTGTAAAAATTGTAGTAGAGTTGGCCTGTATTATTATGAGTTGTAAAAATTCTAGTAAAGTTGGTCTTTATTATTATGAGTGATTCAGTAGTTGTTGTAATCATTTGATGAGGGATAAATGTTTGAAAATAGTAAATAGTGGAGGAGGTTTGAAATGTGAAGAGAAAAGGTCTACAAAGGTGAGAATGAGTAAGGAATAAGGGGTTTGAAATGATTTAGGGGTTAGAATTAGTTTTTGATGAGTAGGATTATAAATTTTCTTATTTTTTTTAAAAAAATGAAGTATGCCATTTTAGCTCTTTTTGAATTTTGATCATCATAAAATTAGTTAAAGACTAACTCTAAAAAGCATTTTAAACTTTAAATATTTTAATGTTAAAAAATAAAGTATCAGATATATTTGAAAAATTTTTAAGTTTAGTTTTTTTTTTTTTGTTGTTGATTAAGCTTTCATATTAGATAATGAGATGCACTATAAGAAAATATCGAAATAGTGATGAAATCATTTTTGTTGCTAAATAGCAATGGAATGCCGATGAAAAACAAACAAAACAAGCATTAGAAGATGTTTTATACTTAGGTACGAAATAATGATGGACTAGCAATGGAATTTGCGGTGGACTTTGAATCTTTCACTAGAATTTGATGTGAACATGGGGCCAAAAATATTTAGCAATGGATCACTAAATAGCTATGGAGTAGAGATGAATTTTTGTGTCACTAATTTTTTTAACTCCAAAATAAAAATTAAAAAATTTTTTGGATAAAAAGTTAGTGATGAATTTTATTTCTATTACTAAATAGTGATGAATTTAAGTTTTGTCATTAAATAGAGATGAATTTCATTTTCTTCGCTAAATAGCGGTAGATTAGCTGTAGATTTTTTCCATCACTAATTTTTTTTAGCTCTAAAATGAAATTTTAAGAATTATATAAGGAGAAATTTTAGCAATGAATTTTAGTTCTATTGCTAAATAATGACGAAATTTTTTATCACTAATTTTTTGGCTCTAAAATGGAAATTTAAGAATTATTTATGATAAAAAACTTAGCAACAAATTTTAGTTTCATTGCTAAATAGTGATGGTTTTCATTTCCGTTGTTAAATAGTGATAGCTTAGTGATGAAATTTTTCATCACTAATTTTTTGCTCCAAAATGAAAATTTTTACTCTAAAATACAAATTTTGGACATTTTTCGATCATTTAGTGATGAAAATTTCCGTCATTAAAATTTTTACCTAATATTTATTTCTTCTTTCCTAATTTTTTTCACATTATTTTTCTTCATTTTTCTCCCTTTTTTTTTCTTAATTATTTTCTCCTTTCTTCTCTTTTTCTCATCCTCTTTCACCTCCGCCTCTGCCTCCTTTACCACCACCATGTGTTTGTGAGGTAATTGAACACTAAAAAAATGGTTGTCTAATGTAAGAAAAATTTAAAAGTTGAGTTAAATCCATCTACTTCTGATGCTCATACTCCATTTATAAAAAGAATCTATTGGAAAAAAAAAAACCTTTTATTATTATAAAGGAAACAATGATATCGTGAGTTGGCTAAAAATTTTTAACTTTCTAGCATATGAAACCTTTTTTATTTGATAATGAGGAAGCTAAAAATTAAAAGGATTTTTTTTAATACTTAATGTCTTAAATTCAAAAAAGAAATTTATATTTTGTTTTAGTTTAAAGATGCACATTGTCAAGAAATAGTAATTTCATGCAAAACATTATGTTTTAGAAAGTTATTTTCCAAAAAAATTAGGTCTTTTTTATGTTTGATTTGCTAGTTTTTCTTAATAAAAAATATCAATAATATATTTAATTCATCCACCAAATTTAAGAAAGATATACTATAAAGTACTTTATAATTTTTAAAATATTGACATAATATAGCACCATAGATATTATTTGGATTTTTCAACTAACTAATATGTTATCTTTCCCTAAGGGATGAATTTGATGATATTTCATGTTTTTGTAGGTTCTTAATGTATTTTGAGATATTTGATATGTTATGATCGAGTTAAAGTAGTTTAGAAATAAAAATTCATTACTTCATGAAAAATACTTTATTAGATGGACAACTATGACACTTCATAGATGCTATAGACAATTCTAGAAGAATTGGCCTTGGTTTTGGTTTGAAAAAGCTAGGCATCATGCTCATGTTAAGCCAATATGGACATGATCGACCCTTTCGCCCCATCCACAGTAACTTGCTATGCTGGTGATGAGTCTGAAGGATATATAAGATGTTATTTCAAGATTCATTTCTCAAACTCAACCCCTTTGAGTTTCAAATACCTCAAACTCTTGATCAAACACTAGACCCACTAATTTAACAAGAGATTTGCTTGATCTAATAACATCTTTCTTTAAAATTTAAGTGATTTCATTAAAGATTCTAAGAGTTGTTCTTTTATTCGTCAAGCTCAATAAGACTCATTTCACACCTTCTTCTTTAATCAAGTAAGTGATGTTACAAACTTGTTTGTTTAGCATGTTGATGTTGATTTAGGTAGGAACTTCATACGTAATTAGAATTTTGCTTAGGTTAGGGTTTGAAGCTTGCAAAGAGCTAATTCAAATTTGGGTCCTCATGATGGTTAATCCTTACAATTAGTGTTTCATTTATCTTTTCCTTTGATAATTTAGAGTTGTTTACATGATGAGTTTGTCATAGGTAAGTCAGTCCAAGGGTCATAAGAGGCACCTAAAGTTTAATTGGGTTTTAATGGTTCTTTTATTTTTTATTGAATTGTTAATGATGATGATGATTACAATGATGATATGTTTCTAAACTAACAAGAGCAAGGAAAAGACCAAGAGAGTTAGCTTAGAATTTTAAGTTTTTTTGTTCTTTGGGTGGATAGCGAATTGTAAGTAGTTATCAAGTATCCTGGCATTCCACCATTCTCCTCTACCTATTATTTACATACATGCATAATATGAATATGAAACTATAAGAAAAATAAGATAAATTGCATAACATCACTTGTATGTGAAATGCATTAGTTAATTTATATATGCTTAATAAGTTGTGATATGCTAGTAGCTCTTAAAGATTATTTGATTTGGCATATAATTCATGATCAATCTTGATAAGTATGATGATGATATGAAATATGTTATGTTAAAGCATGCTAAACTAGCTCAAGTTTGAGATCACTCCCCTCATTATAAGTTAATATAGTTAAGTAAGTTGGTTAAGGTTAGAGATAATTCCATCCTCCTAAATTAAGAATAAGGCACATGAAGTGAGATGTAGTCTCTTATAGCCTAAAAGGCAAAACAATAACTTGAATAGCTATATGTTTTCCTATGCATGGTATGCCATGTGTTCCTTCCACATGTAATGCATGTTCAATGACTAGAAAATCTAAAATATTTTATTGTGATATATCACATATATTATTACATGTTTGTTAAGTTAAGAAACTCATTTTTTGTCTCATTAATCTTTCAAGTTTAGAAACATTTAGAGCATTAAGAGAAGATAGCTAAACTTGTCTATTTATAATTGAACTCTTGATGTAAATAAGAATTTAATTATATTATTTTTAAATGGTAATGAAATTCTAGTTATCGCATAATTTCTAGTAAGATAGATTAAGTTTTATGGTTATATATTTGAGGCTCTCTATGAGCCAAGTATGATTATGCGGTATGAGTAGCTTATAGTCTCATACCTAGGTTAATTTTATGCGTATTGAAATTTAAGTATGCATGTGATGAGATACATATATGATTAATAAATTATGGAATTCCTTAAAGGAAAATAAAGTTTTACAGATTTAGTAGAGATGGTAGAAAGGATTGGTCATAAAAGAGTTTCTTCATATTCTTTCAAGGTTCTTGGATGTCTTTATTGCATGTAATGCTTCAATTCCATTGGTTTTCATTGGGTTTAAACATGACAAAAAATTAAAAATTTTTTAACATCTTTTCTAAGTGTTTATATGTTAATTATATCTAAGAAAAATATAAGCATATTCATGAGAGATGACACTTAGAAGAAAGCTGAAGGCATTTACTACATGGTTAAAGATGAAGAGAGAAAAAGAAGACTAAAGGCTCCAATGATGATAGAAAGCACACAAATTGGAATGAAATAAAAATAATGAGTGTCGATAAGGAATAACAAACATGGAAAAGTCTTTAGAAAGTACCTTAACTCATCTACCGATTCAAAGGTGACTCAATAATCATGAAGAAAGATGCAATGATCATGAAAGGATTCAATAAGCATGGAAGGAGTCTAACAACCATTCAAAAGACCTTTAGAAAATACCTTAACTCATCTGCCTAATTCAAAGGTAACTTAATAATCATGAAGAAAGATACAATGATCATGAAAGCACTCAACAAACATGGAAGGAGTCCAATAACCATTCAAAAGACCTTTAAAAAGCACTTTAACTAGTTTGTTTGATTTTAAACATCGACAACAACCATGGAAAAACTTTAATGGCATTGTTAAATGGTTTCAATGGATGTTGTGAACAACTAATAATCATTAGAAAGAGATATTAGAATGTCAATGATCATGGGACACAATTAATGACCAATGACAGGTTGTAATGGCTAGTTTTGTGTTTAGAGTGTTTTTAATCATTCAAATGCACCTTAGGCTATATAAGGGCATCTAATATGACCTTTGAAGTATTGCCAAACATATCATAAGTGCTAGAATAAGTTTTATCAGACATTCATAACTTGAAGTCTTTCCTTTATTTATTTATTTATTTATTGGATTTCATACTTGTAAACGGTTAGAGTAAGTGATTAATGAGTGATATTCTTGAGCATTATTTGTATATCTTATGTGAGCATCATCATTAGTTATTTTGGGGTTTAATTTTGTAAATACACAAGTGTCAAAGGTTTAACTTATACCTTAAATAAGTTAGAAAATGCTCGAGGTAGTGTTTGAAAACTTTATTGTTTGGATTAGTGTCGAGCTCAAAAAAGTATTGATTAGTTTTCTCTCTTAAACCCAATAAAAGATAGTGTAAAGGTCCATCCTTAGCTATAAAAAAGATAAGTTATATCTTTACCTTTAAAAGATAGTGGAAACGCTCTAGTGGATATATTAGAGAAGAGGACATAGGAAAAATTGTTCCCAAATCCCTATCAATTATAACATCACTCTCATTATCTTTCTCTCATTCTTTATGTATGGTTAAGCATCAAAGTTCAAGTTTAGTGACATTAGACAAAGCCCTTTTCATTTCCTCTCTAAAGCTTCATACGAGACCAATAATTAGTATCAAAGCCAAGCTCTTTTGAAGGCATAATTATAAAGAGTGAAAGTTATGGTATTCTAAGAAAGAGCTTAATTAATCTTCAAACCTAATGGTACTGATTATCCATATCAAAAGAATCAATAAAGATCTTCCTTGATAATGAAATAATTGATTTATGGGACATAGTTAAAGAAGGAAGAAGAAATCCCAAAAAGAATGTAAGTGAATTTTTGGTGCTTAAATCGAAAAATGAGTAAACAAATGGAAAAAAAAATAATGCCAACCTCAAAGATAGGAGATCTATTTTTATTCTATTTTTTGCACATTTACAAGTCCTAATATGCAAAACTATAAATGTGCACACCCATCAAAGAAATTTGAGACACTTTACTAATCTAATATGAAGGCACTAGTGAAATGAAAATAAAAAGATACAAATTCATACTTATAAGTATGAGACCTTTGCATGCAAGCCTCATGAGACCATCTCTGATGTGTACAACTACATCAATATAGTGGGGTTTTTGAAGGCATTTAATAAGATATACTCTAATAAGGATATGGTGGCTAAGATTCTTAAAATAGTTCCTAAGGATAAATAAGAAGCAAAAAGAATTGCCATAAAAAAAAGCTTATAAAATAGAAGCTTTAACTATTAATGAGCCTGTGGAAAAGCTATTAGCTCATGAAATCACATTGGAGTTGACCAATAGTGATGAAGGCATAAAAAGAAAGAATATTGCTTTAAAGGTGAATCAAGTAAGAAAATAATTCTTTTATTCTTCTTCCTCATCCTCCTCATCTAATGAAAATGAAGGCTTTTTAAGTGAAAAAGATGAGGTGGACATTATCACAGAGCAAATTCATAAGTTCCTAATAAGGGTAAATTTTTGAGAAACTTTAAGAAGGGTAACTCCTTAAGGGATAACCAACTATTATGCAGCAGGTACAATAAACTCGAACTTGTAAAAATGGATTACCCCTATAAGAAGAAGAAGAAGAAGAATCATAAGAAAACATTAAAAGTCAAAACTTAGGACGACTCAAAGTCATCGAAAAAAGAAGAAATCTCAATAGAAAAAAGGATGAACTTGTGTTTTATGTCTACTAATCAAATACAATAATTTGAGAGTGAAAAAAAAAACAACTAATAAGGTAAATCCATTTAACTCTTTCTCACTTGATTAACTATATCAGATTATTATACATATAACTAAAGATATAGAAATCTTCTCTTCTAAGCTCAAAGATAGATTAGAAAACACCTCTCTCACACTTAATAAAGAAAATGTTGATTCATAAAATTTTTTAAAGATTTTAAAGTTTTGTAAAAAAGAATTAAAAATGTAAAGAAAGAAAACTTGAGCTTAAAAGACAATATTTCAAAAAGGGAGAAATTGAATACAAATTTGGAAGCCTCCAAGGATCATTTAGTTAAACATGCAATAGGCTTCACTCACGCATCTATCTCTACTTCTACTTTTTCATTCAAGGGTCATGTGAAGGTTAATCATAGTAAAATACCTAAAATAACTAACACTCAAAGTGCTAGAACATACAACGCCTCATATAACACTAATGCATGTGCACATACACAAAAAGCCAACAACTAATCCAAATGCATAAGCATCCACTTGCTTCCTAAAGAACAAGGCCAATCATGCACATACACATATAAGTCACATGATAAACCAAATAATTATGTATTCACATATAAACTTAAAAGATTTGATGGACATTACTATTACTGTGTTTTATATGGTCATAAGGCATAGTTTTACTAATTTAAGATAGATCATCTGAATATGATATTATGCACTAACCTTAAGGACCTAAGGAATTATGGGTACCTAAGACCACTTGATTGTAGATAGTAACTCATTCACCATGGAGCTCAATTTGGTAAAGTATTCAAATAGTGTAAATGAAGAATGGGAAAATGAGATACATGCTTAATTGGTATATTAATAAATTATACCCATCCTTGTGCTTTTAGTATTTTTATGCATCAATTTAATAGGAGATGCATGTTAATTGCTTATACCTAATATTGTCCCAAGGTCTTAAAATTATACATTTATTATTTTCTTAAGCGGAGTACAAATTTTCTTTTTAAGGGAGATTATAGGTTATTTTAGAAAGAGTAAACAAGTGTTTAATTCTTTAAATTTTTGTATGATTTCCAAAGAGGGAGACATATTTGATGCTATGCTTATTATTATATATTTAGCATCAATATTTTGCCATCGTTCAAAAAGAAAGAAAATGTTGAACTAAGACTTTAATACCATTGTTTATTAGTTTTGAATATAATAAAATATTGAGAAATTTTAACATCTCTTATAAGTTTTTATATATTAGTTATATCCAAGAAAAATAAAAATGCATACTCATGAAAGTTGACCCTTAAAAGAAGGCTCAAGACATTTGGTACATGAGTAGAGATGAGGAGGGAAAGAGAAGACCGAAGGCTCCAACAATCGTGGAAGGTCCACTAATGGCATGGAATAAAAATAATGGGCATGGAAAAAAGTCTTTAAAAAGTATCTTTACTCATTTGCCTAATTTAAAGGTGACTCAACAATTGTGAAGAAAGATGTAATGATTGTGAAAATACGCAATAGACATGGAAGAAGTCTAACAATCATTGAAAAAATCTTCAAGAAGCACCTTGCCTAGTCTGTTTAATTTTAGACATATCAATCATGGTAAAACTCTAATAGGCATTATTAAATGGTTTCAATGGGTGTTGCAAATTATCAACGATCATTTAAAAGAGAAGTTAACATCTGAATGATTGTAGGACACTATCAATGATCATTGATAAGCTGTAATGACTCATTTTTGCTGCAAATGGCTAGTTTTTGCTAAAAATAGCTAATAATGACTAGTTTTATATTTAGAGTGTTTCTAATCATTTAAATGTACTTTGAGCTATTTAAAAGTATCTAATATGACCTTTGAAAGGTTGTCAAATATATCATAATTGTTATAACAAGTTTTGTTAATCATTTTAGGCTTGAAGTGTTTTCTCCCTTTATTTGTTTATTATTGGGTTTCATACTTGTAAAGAGTTAGGCTAAGTGATTAGTGAATGATCTTCTTGAGCACTATTTGTATATCTTATGTGAGGATCACCATTGGTTAGTTTAAGATTTAGTTTTATAAATACTCAATTATGAAAGATTTAACTTGTACCTTGAACAAGTTGGAAAAAGCTTGAAATAGTGTCTACAAACCATCTTGTTTAGGTTAGTGTTGAACTTGAAAACGTACCAGTTAGGTTTTTATCTTGAACCTGGTGAACAGAATGTATAAAGATTTAACCACCAAAAAGATAGTGTATATCTTAAAATTCAAAAGACAGTGAAAAGATTTTAATGGGTATACTAAAGGAGATGACATAAGTAGGTTATTTCCAAACCTTTTTAAATTATGATGTCACTCTCATTATCTCTTTTCTCCCTTCTTTATGTGTGCTTGAGTATTAAAGTTCAAATTTTACTATATTTGTCATAACCTTATTCACTCCCTCTAAAACTTTATATAAGACCGACAGTCTTAGGATAGATATAGATGATATGAAATAAAACGTATGATAACAATTTTCATGTATTAGACTTACTATATATGGCTAAATTTTATTCGACACCTAATGTCGATTCAACATTTAGATTTAAATCGTGACACATTAGTATTTTATTTTATATTTAAAAATTAAAAAAATAGCTTTAAAAATTGTATATAACCAATGTAAAATTTCTCTCTTAATACTAAAAGAATGCTCAGTCCATACAAAGTACCTAATTCTAAGATAATTGAGAGTATATATATATATATATATATATATATATATATATATAATTTATTGAAATTTCAAGCTTTCTTAAATATTTGGGGTTCTTGGAATATTGCATTCATTTCATTTATTTAGGGAACAAGTACTCCTGCATACCTTAATAGGAAATTAACAAGAATAAACTCATCATTTACCAACAATTTAGCCATGGAAGAAAAGAAAATCTAAAAACATTACATTATTTTTTAAGTGACGATTAAATTAATTGCTTGAACAAACATATATTATACCTTTAACTCATTTGATCCTTTGATAAAAAGGAAGAAGATCATTGACATTTGATAATAAACAAGATGATTTATGGTCATTCCATTCTGCAACAAAACAATATTTAAGATGTTAGTTAAAGATAATAATAATCATATCTACATGCTTGAAACGAAAATCATATAAATGTATGGTTATAATAAAAACTACCTTATAGTAAAATGCCAGTATTTCTCAATCTATATATGATGCAAATATATAGTTAAAGAAAGGAATGCATCTCTCAATCTATATATGATGCAAATGAATATCATATATAGTTAAAGAAAGGAATGTATCTCTCAATCTATATATGATGCAAATGAATATCATATATAGTTAAAGAAAGGAAAATCAAGCATGTTTCTATTCCTAATCGATGCGTGATTTTATATTTGCCTTGTATAAATCTGAACTCTCATCCATATCTATTTTCAAAATAATCAATCAATAAGAGCTTGTCGATCTCATGATTTGTAAAGTTCAAATAGGTGCCTAATAAAAAAAATTGAGTTGAGTGATGATAAGATTAATACTTTTGATTCATTTAGTTATTCTTTATGTTGTCAATTATGTGTAATAAAAATAACAAGAAAAATTAAAAATATATAAATAAAATAGAAAAATATACATTAACACGTGGCAATCATGCGACAATTAATGAATCAAAAATTTTTAATGCAATCAAACTTTTCATTTCATGATTTGATCTGAAGTAAAATACTTGAAAAAAATATCAATAATCAACTTATAAATTTATTTATATAATATATCATTATAATTCGATCAAAAGAATTGAGATTCTTTAATGAGAAAACTAATCTAATTATTTTAAAGAGTTAAATAGAATCTTTTAATTCTATATTTGTGTTCAACTAGAAAAATTAAAGCAAAGTAGTTAATTTCATGCACTTATTTCCCTTATGAGGGAGGTTTTGATTATTAAGTTTAAAATATCATCTAAAGTTATACAATGTGTCAACGTTTACTTATTGATATTTAGCGATTGGACATTCAAATGCTGAAAAATTGTGTTTGGCAAATATTAAAAATCAGTGTCTCAATTTAAAAATGTTTTTTTAATATGAACCATACATTTATCTTATTTATTATTATATAAATTAGTATTTCATATATAATTAATTAAAATATAAAAATAATTATCTTTTTTATCTTTTTATAATATAAACACACATTCAACTACTAAATTACAAAATACTTTATATCTATGATCATTCTCAGCTAAATGCTAACTGTTGATCATTGACCACTAACTGCTACAGCTAAACCAAATGACCCTATATATGTATAATAAGTTCATAGATAGAATAGTAATTAAGTAGCTTGAGTGGTTTATTAATATTATTGCTGTTGTTGTTCCTAATAATTAAAATATGATTCTGTTTTTTGTTTAAAATTCATTTATAAAAAAAAGAACAAAAATATCTTTAAACTAATATATATATATATATATATATATATATATATATA